>JAMZAV010003390.1:0-96995 GCA_024449915.1 Sweltsa coloradensis
AATAATGAAAGACTTGATAGTATCTGAATACATAGAACTGCTGCCGCCAATATAGAAGCATTTTATAGTATTCTGAATCATACATACGTTCGTGATGGCTCCTTTTGCAATGCATAGCGGTTTAAAGCGTAAACTAATTGCACATTAAATGTCTGAGAATGAGAAGGGCACAACCTGTCAATACCCCCATCAGCCGCCCAACTCAAGGCCTAACAAATACCCATATTAAGGCTTCATACCGCCGTTTGCTCGCTTTTTATTATTTTTATTATTATTATTATTATTATTATTATTATTTTGTTTTTCTATGGGAAGCCTTGTCTTGGCTTATATTTTTGTAAGTTTTTAATTTTATTTCTTGTTTTCTGAGGATAGCCCACACAGTTGGGCTGAAACGTCAATCGCAATAAAAGCAGAATCGACGCGGCGAAATGTCCCGACCAGTTAATTGTGTTAATTATTTACCGGGCCGCGAAAGCCTTAAATTTGAAATTATTATTATTATTATTATTATTATTATTATTATTATTATTATTATTATTATTATTATTATTATTATTATTATTATTATTATTATTATTATTATTATTATTATTTATTATACATTGACAACAGGACTCTTGTCCCACGAGTGCAATATAATAGATTGGTTCAACTAAAACTAAACTAAGAACTAGAACTTTATTCCAAAATAAGTGTAACATATTATGCGTGAGTGTGTCTATGTATGTATGATGTTAAGTTATGTAGACTTATGTTTTAAATCTCGAAATGACGATTTGTTTGGCTATTAAAAATAATAGACCTATTCTTAGTTTTTCTGTCCCTTGCATAAGCATTTTTCTGCTGGTGCATCAATACTAACTTGTTAATATCCTAGGCCAAAGTCAAGGATTATAAAGCAGTCTTATAGGCTTTTTTATGACTTTGACTAGGGCCTTGGCTAGAATATATACCGTGTATTTGTTATTGAATGATAAGGCCTAAAATAAATCGGGAGTGAAGCAGCTAAACCCTTAAAATCCGTTTCACATACCCCTCTAGACCCTGTATTTACGTGAAATTTTGGCCTACTAGGCTAGGGCCTAGCTGTAATACAAGACCACAAGAATAAGTCTAAATGATCACATAGATTGTATAGAAAATTTCCACATTAAACACGATTATATTTATATTTCTGTAACATTTCAAAAGAGTGCATAATGGCTTATTTAAAAAAAATCATCTTGAAATGGTTCTCATGCTAGCTGCCACGTCTCGTCGTCGATGGATTTTAGCCCACACATTGCAAAAAATATTTGTTACTGCATGTTACACGCCTCAACCTATTGTCTATGTATTTATTTTTATATTTTAATGTATTTTTCTCGCCAATCGGCGAGAAGGCCATTGTAGGGCACAATTCCCTCTTTAGCCTAACTACGTAAAATGATTCTACCTAGTTACATATAATGATGACGGTTTTGTTTTCACAATTTTCAATTAAGAATCAGACAAATAGTGAACAAGTAGCTGCCGCGCCAACAATGATTTATTTTATGATAGCACATGTATTTTTTAATTATATGACTCCAGCTTAATATTTTCAAAAGATAGTAGTTATGATTTCGTTATAACCTCTAACACAATAACAAATTATCGCAAGTAAATTATTGAAATGGACGTTTTATAGCAGCTTTTAACATGTGATGCATGGTGGAAATGAGTTTCCAGCAGCACCTCCATGGCCGCCCGTGACGTCACAGCCAGCATGGCGGCGACCACAGATCTCTACTTTAACAACCCGCAAACCACCTGCAAACGACGACGTGAGAAACTCGGCCGCGTCAACCGGGTAGGTCAAATTGCGCCGCCTGTGATACTGAAAGTTAATGAAAAGAGTCAATAGCGTGTTTTATGATTATATTGTGTTTTTTTAAAACCAATAGTATTTTTTAATATTTAATTGAATACAAATGAATACATAAAGGAAATGTTTATGATGTGATTTATATATTGTTACATTAAATAACCTTGAATGATAAATTTAGAAAGTTTGTTACCGTTATAGAAGTTCTTCATATAATTGGGAGAGATCAAATTGCATGCGCAAGGCACCATATTATGTACATTCTGCTAGCATTTGATGTAAGGTTAAAGGTACATCACATGTGTCACATATGGGAATAACCTTTGTTCTGGTTAGGAGATATCCGTGAGTAAGGCGTGTGTGGCCTATACGAATTCTGTACAATACCACCTCTTCTCTACGTGAGAGTCGAGACGTAGGAGGATGAATTTCATTAATCAGTGAGGGCATCACACTACGCAATTTGTTTTTTTGCACCACATCACTAGTTGCCTGTCGCAAATCCAACAATCGCTGCTTGTATTCACTCTTGACATCTGGAACGGGAACTAGATTGAAATCAACGTCGCGACGCTGGGAAGCTTCCTTAGCAGCCCGATCAGCGTGTTCATTTCCCTCTATGCCCGCGTGTCCAGGTATCCAGCAAAACGTTATGACTGAACCATGCAAGACAGAACCATGCATGCACATGACTAAAAAAATATGACGTGACGTGAGTGACAAGGGCGCTTCAACCGAGTACGTCAGATTGCGTCACCTGTGATATTGTAAGTTAATGAAATTTGCTTGAGATGTGTTTGATTATTATATTGTTTTCTTATTTTATAAAAGATTGTTTGTTTAATTGGGTTAAGGACTCGTCAACCGTTAGGTCATAATGCACCACTCTGGCCTAGGGGATATGGGGACGATTTTTTGTTTATTTAAAATAAGGACGCGTCAACCGTTAGGTCATAATGCACAACTCTGGCCTAGGGGATATGGGGACGATTTTTTGTTTTTTTGAAATAAGGACGCGTCAACCGTTAGGTCATAATGCACAACTCTGGTCTAGGGTATATAGGGAGGAGGGTCCCATGCTGGTCAGAACCAGCCACGGGTAAGGGGAGGTAGGTGGGTTTCTCACGTCGCGGTCGTCATCGTCTTTGTCATCAATCGTTGTGTCATTGTCATCGTCGTCGGGGAGGTCGTCTAGGGAAGGGGGCAAGGTCCCCGACGACGATTGCCAGAGCTCACCTCTAGTTTCGGGGAGTAAGATACTACGCTCTTACTAGCTGATGTTTGCGAGGTGGACTTTTTCTCTTGAATCGCCTTGTACGATAAGCTGAGCCATGCTGTTGACCAATTCTACTCCGGGCCCAGACGGGGTAGAAATCGTAGTAGAAGTTGTAGTAGTAGTTAAAGCAATAAAAAATTATGTATTTTAATAGAAATGAAATGTGTTTTATGTGAGTCCTTTAAAGGACAGTGTGATACATATTTCCAACCTCTTTACAAAAGCTACACAGTTATATCTGCCAGTTTTTCATACTTTTAACCCGGGTAAAAAGCTGCTTTGTTTTGTTCGGAATTGGTAGAATTTTTCATAACTAAAAAAAATTTTAATAATAAAAACGATTTAAGTTATGGTTTAAAAATCAAATTGAGAATGAAAACACAAAAATACACACATTTCCGGGAATACCCGAATATTTGGTTTGCCTGTAGATGATTCAATCCCACATTTTCAAAAACTTGTAAAAATAAAAACAGCCAAACCTTACACAATCAAAAGCAATGAGATCTAAAAGAAATGCCAAGCTTATGAACCCTCCTACATTTTCGCAATCTTAATACACTAGGAAAACGCTAAAGTTCCGCCGCGTTGATGGATGAGCTTTTTAAAGTTTTTAGTTTGCGTGGGATATCTTCACTTTTGCAAGTGCTTTGTTTTGCTGCCTACGCATTGTAGGTGATTGTTGTCAAGTTTCTATTGTTACCTGTCAATCGGCATTATTTACCGTAAAAAACTTATATTAAAAGCTTTATTTCTATGGATTCTGGCTAACTTTTTCAACTTTTTCTATCAAAAGGTACTACATCACCTTAACCTTAATCTTCAAGTATAATATGAACGTTGTAGCCCCACCCATTTGGTCAGAATTGGCCCAAATAGCACGAAAATATCGCACAAAAAATCAAAAAACTTATATTCAAAGCTTTATTTCTATAGATTTTGGCTAAGTTTTCCAACTTTTTCTTTCAGAAAGCAATATATCACCATAACCTTAATGTCCATGTGAAATATGAACTTTGTAGTTATACCCGTTTGGTCAGAATCGGCCCAAATGTCACGAAAATATCGCACTAAAAATCGAAAAAAATCGTAAAAGTACGATATTCATGAGAAATATTTCTTCGATTGTACCCAAAAACAATACACCTCTAAGTTTAGAGATTTCGAAGGTCCTGTCAAATTTTCATCAAGATCGGATATGCCGTTTGCCTGGTAGAGAGTTAACAAACAGACAAAAAAAACAAAAACAAACAAACAAAAAAAAACACCCGAGCTAAATTTTTTTGGGGGTCGGTGAAATTGAAGTCTTCGCTTCGCTCATCCAATAAATTTACTTTGCCCTGTGACTCTATCCTTGCAAAAGCGTGGCAAAATTTGATTTGCAACTATTGTTTTAAACAATTTGAAACAAGCATGTTGCCTTGATGAGCAGACTGTTCGAGTGAACGACTGCTTCTTAATAATAACATTTTCATTGTGCCAGCCCCCAAAGTAGATATTAATGTAATATATTCATTAGACATAAACTAGTGTAATGGTTCTAAAGCTCTCATAGCTATTTTTATGTGTATATCTATGATATTGGTAAAATGACATGCAAATTTATTCAATTAATTTAATAATACCATTAATATTCATCGAATCAAACATGTTTATATCACTGATGCATTCCTATATCATCAGTAATCATAATGATTCATTGCCATCACGTAAGTGTTTTTATATTATATTTAAGATGGAATCGAGTTTTAAATATTTAGTATTTTGAAAAATGAACATTTTTGTTTTCCATGGATTCACATTGTTTTGAGTTTATACTTCTTTGGAGCCAAAGATATGGCATTCAGGCCAATACTTGAAATGTTGTTTTGTTACATGAAAACAGTCTTAGCCTGGATTTTGTTCCCGGATTGGTTTCACTTAGTATGGCTGGAACAAGTAGTGGACTGTGTTATACTGTGGGAAAGAAGATGATGGTATTATACTTTTTAAACTGCATGGCATATTAAATATTTTGTCAACCATGAAATGCCCCCACTGTTCTAAGTGTATACGGAATTTAAAAGCCCACATTGACAAATGGCATATGGACATTTACTGTGGCCAATCTCAAACGCCAGCTGATTCTTTAACCACGAAACCAAATGTAACTTTTAACACCTCAACTATTTCCACAACGTCCGAGTCTTCCCGTGAAGTTAATTCTTCGGAATGTTTTCATTGTGGGTTGTTTTTCAAACCACGCGGATTACTAATTCATCAAACTAAAATGCACCCGGGAATTGCAAATAGTTTCATTGAGCAAGACGAAACTATAGGATCTGTGCTGCCCAGTAAAGCAACAGAAAATGTAGAATCTCAATCAAGCGACACAAATGATGACCTAATGACTCCGTGCTACATATGCGGTAAGAAATACAAACGAGTGAGAACTCACATTACCAGAGCTCACCCTGAAACACACAGGGACCTGATAACTGCTAAGTATCAAACAAGTAGTGAAGATACTAATGATACTTTAAACGACGACACTAATACGCAGGCAGAGACAACATCTGTAAATCAACAAAGTGAAGAAACTGTAAAACTCCATGCTGAGTTAGATAAATGGTTCACAACTTTTGAAGAGAATATCACCCAAGAGAGATTTGAGGTATGTGTCATAGAGTTTTCTGAATTTATGTCTAGTGCTATTACGTTACTTTCTGGCCCAAAAACCCTGCCACGCGATATTATAACGCTAGGAAAAATGGCAAATATAAATCCGATCAGAGATCTTATAGTGATTCAACTAACCCAGAAAGAAAATCTAGACGAGAAAGAGACAAGCGTAGGGAAAACTATCACTATCAAAAGGCACAGTACTATTATTACAACCAACGGCGTAAAGCATTGAACATGATTATCAAAAGTGATGATCCAAGATGCAAAATTGCTAGTTCAACTTTACACGGTGCTTTTAGGGATAGATATTCTGTACCTAACGATAGAAAACGCGAGAATTACCCGAAAAAGACTACAGATGAAGAGCAGCACTTCAACAATAGCCTTTTCTCTAGTATTATAACACCTAAAGAAGTAAGTGACGCTACAAAATCCATGCGAATTGATACAGCTCCAGGACCCGACAAGGTTATCATGCGGATTGTTAAATCGGAGCGAGTGATAAAAATACTTGCACGCATCGGTTCGATAATGCTAGAGAACGGATGGGTTCCCGCTTGTTTCCAAACTTGCTCGAACAATTCTCATATACAAGGGTGGTGATGTTAATAGTCCTTCAAATTGGAGACCAATTACTATTTGCTCCGTTTTACGTAGAGTTATTGAAAGGGTGATTGAGAAACGAGTAAAGATCTACATATAATTTAATCAGCACCAACGTGGTTTTACCCGCTCTCCTGGAACCTACATTAACACGTCAATTGTAAACGGTGTTCTTAGTCGTGCAAAAACGTTTAAAAGAAAATGTTACGCTTATATTCCTTGATATAACAAAGGCCTTCGATAATATTGGACACAGTCATTTAGAATCGACTATTCAATCTTCTCCAATACCTGAGAAGTTGAAAGCTCTGCTCATTGAATTTCAAAAAGGCAATTCAACACAAATAGAAGCCAACAATGAAAAGACTAAGAGTATCTTATTAAATCGAGGAGTAATGCAAGGTGCTCCATTGTCTCCTACCATATACAATCTTGCCACAGATCATATCCTGGATGAACTGTCTGAACCCGATGTAACAAACACGTATGGGTTTCGTCTAGTTGACGAATTAGATTGTCTTTCAATTATGGGGTTTGCTGACGACCTAGTGTTAATAGCCAAGGATGAAGACTCAGCTAAAATCCTTTATCAAATGGTATGCACAAGAACTACTGAATTAGGGCTGGAACTCAACCATAGCAAATCTTTTGCGATAACCATAAATAAAGGAAAACTTATAGAAACACCTATTTCAATAGACAACCAGACAATCATTCGTTCAATAAGTGCTGATGAAACTGTCAAGTATCTCGGTGTTAATTTTCGAGATGCTATGATATTTGATAGCAAGAAATTGATACAAGATATGAACGCGAAGTTGAAGAATTTGAGCACATCTCCATTATTAATGCCTGACCAAAAACTTAACTTACTTAATCAGTACATATGGCCAACTTTAGTGTACCCTCTGCAGAATGCACCTTTGACTAACCTACATTTAAAGTTTCTGGATGACTTGGACAAACTTATCAAAAGTACAATCAAAGAAATCATCTCACTACCATTTGATTCCCCAGATGCTATGTTGTATTCATCCTGGAAGTACAAAGGTCTTAACATATTTCGGGCTAAATGGGAAGCATATATACAGAAAATCAATATTTGTAATACCCTTGAAAAAGCAAACAACCCATACGTGTTAAGAACCAGAGACTTAATCAATGAAAAGAGAATATGTTGTGAAAAACTAGGGATTGATGTCCAGGACTCAGATGTAAAACGGGATGGTAACTCTGGAAGGAAGAATGCGGGAGCAGGAGCCAAGAAAATTCGAGAGTCTCTTAGGTTTAAAGAATATAAAAAGTGGTGTGATCTACCTCAAAAAGGTAAAGGAGTTGTGTTATACCAAGAATATACGCCAGTGAACAAATGGGTATCAAAGAAAACTGGACTTTCAAGTTCCAAATGGCGAGACGCACTAAAATGACATGTAATGTGGCTCCAGTTCGAGTTCTCCATGGCAGAAGCATGAACGGTAACCGTTGTCGTCGTTGCGATAGCGAGATAGAAACCCTTCCTCACGTTCTTGGCTTCTGCAAACATGGAGAGTTACTTGAAACAGTCGTCATAACCATGTCCGGTCTCTAATCGCCAATAAATTTCGGAAACTAGGCTGGGAAGTAGCTGAAGAAGTGAACGGCTTGTCTGCACTTGGAAGTATTCGGCGGATCGACATCATTGCAGTTAATTCAACTACAAGGGAAGGTTTCATACTTGACCCGACGATACGCTTTGAACGCAGTGGAGATCAAGCTGAACAAGTCAACACTGAAAAACAGGACATATACCGACCACCAATACCATACTTTGCAGACAAATACCATGCAAAACCAATACATGTCATCGGATTGTTTGTTGGTGCAAGGGGGACAATCCCAAAGTTTTTTGTTGATTTTTGCAACACTTTTAAGTTGGGCAAAACACTGATACAAGACGTATCGATGGTGGCATTGAAAGGTTCCATTTCCATTCTTAGGAATCACCTTTATGGCCTAAACATGTAATTTTTAATTGTATTATTATGACTAATTTCTTGAATTTGTATTTAAATTTTAAACCTTTTTTAATTGTTATTAATCAATGAATGTTATTTTTATTCTGTGTCCTTGTGGCAATTGTATTTGTACAACAGAGTTTTGTTTTGTTAAAAAATAAAAGTTCTCTCTCTCTCGCTCATTGTCACCGTCGCGATGTATTTTAGCGTATAATTCAACAGAGTTGCACCTGAACGCCAGGGTGTTTTAGCTGACCCAAGTGAATCAGGTTAGATTTGTATCTATACAGCTATTTATCGGATACCCTGATCTATGAATAATCCATATTCATGACAATATGAAGAAGTCGCAGTGAAAACTTACTAAATTTCTCATCCGAAGTAATTTGTTTAACCAAATTTAGTACACACCAAACATCCTTCATCTTTCATTCCACATTAATATTTTGTCTGTTGTCATCAATTTCATCTGTATAATTGTATGTTCGTTTTTAAACTATGAAAACAATTCAACTATCAAACACACATTGAAATCATTTAATTAACTTGTAATATCACAGACGGCGCAACATGACCCAACCGATTAAAGCGCCCTAGATTCTCACGTCATCGTTCTCTCCAGTTATTTAACTGCTTCATTGACTTTACACAGGAGCTTCCCGAGTCGATTGTGGTTCATTCTGCGTTGAGATGATCTCTGAGACCTAATCAATTTCTCTATGAAGACTCAAGTTCCAGGACGATAATATCTGTAATCCCAGTGTAAAGCGCACGTTCTGAATCTGCTGTGTGAAATGGAACGTGACATTCGAATTGTCCACACACGTCTGACTCACGGATATCTCCTAACAAGAGAAGAGGTTGCTGCTAGATGCGACACACGTGGTGCTTTGCGCATGCTATTTGACCTCTCACAATCAAACGAAGGACTTTTAATGTAGAATGGCGACAAACTTGCTTGCATTTCTCATTAGATGTCCGTTGTTTAGCCAATTTTAGTTTACACCCAAAATATTTAATTCGACAGTAAAATTATATCCATCTCAAGACTGTTCTTCTTAAAATCTTGTTTATTCATTTCAATCCCTTCTCAGCCTGGGCCCGGGGTAGAATTGGCCCAGAGCATTAATCTGCTAATCAAACAAGGCGATTCAAGAGAAAAAGTCCACCTCGCATACATCAGCTAGTATGAAGGGTAGTATTTTACTCCCCGAAAATAGAGGCGAGCTCTGGAAATCGTCGTCAAGGTCCTTGTCCCCTTCCCTTGTTGACCCCATACGACGATGACGACAATGACACCATGAACGATGACAAAGACGATGACGCCCGCGACGTGAGAACCCTCTTTCCTCCCATTACCCTTGGCTGGTTCTGACCAGCATGGGTCTTTCCTCCCCATGTCCTCTAGGTTAGAATGATGCATTTTGACCTAACGGTTGACGCGCCCTTAATCGAATCAAACTAATAATAAAAAATATCATCTCTATAGATTTTTTTTAAATATTGGGACTACTTAGACCACAACACAATATAATCATCAAACACTATATACTAATTTCATAATCTTGAAACATTACAGGCGGCGCAATATATGACCTAACTGGTTAAAGCGCATTAGTGTCTCACGTCGTCATACGATAGATGTTTTTGGTAAAACACTTAAAAACTAAGTTACTTAAAAGATTCAAATTTAAAATAAAATTATCTGCGGCACATTATTGAAGGACATGCGCCTCCCCCCCAACCCCCATCCGCCCTTTCGATATACATTCCTGCGTGAACGCCACTGTGTGCGTGTCATGAGATTCGAACCCCCCGATCACTTGGGTGTACGCCACTGCTAGTGAGAGTATCGCATAGATATCTTAACACCTATAGTAGGCTAGATACGCAGTCTCCAATACCTCCGCACAGGCGCGAGTGTACCAAATTGAAGCGTCAATCTCACCCATTCAAGATGGCGGTTTGGCGTTTTAATTTATGCATTTTTAAAGCAATAAAGTATTTTACTGGATTGTTTGATATGGTTTTAGCTTGTGCAACATGGTATTGAACAAACAGAAACAATGAAAAGTTATTGCATAAGGGAATTTAGTAATCATTTGGTGTTAAAGTCTGATATGCTCACCTGCCAAACTGGCGGCCATCTTTAAAAATATTTTTTCGATTAATCGCTCCCATCTAATTAACATTCAAACTCACCCATTCAAGATGGCTTCCCATTGTTCCGGAAGTGGACCGCTGACTGCTAGTCTAGCCAATTATATGGGATGTCTATGGAGTATCGCATCCGCTTGTGCAGTGTGCATTCTACCGGGCAGAGTGCAGCACATGACTCACTGATGCACCGGCAATCTGACAAGTATAGGCTTCGTAGAGTCAGTAACGAACCTTCCACGGGCGAGAGAGGTCGCAGCTAGAGCTAGCGCGACGATGTCTAGTGTTATACCGTGTGTTATGTTCATAGTGTTCGTGCAGCTAGGTCTAGTGCGACGATTAGTGATAGACAGTGTGCTATTGTAGTAGCGTGCGTTGTAACAAGGTTTATCGGGACGATATACTGAATAATACGACATTGCTATGGTGCTTACTGGACTGTGCTATGTAAGTATGCGTGCAGCTAGGGTTATCGCGAGTCGCGACAGTTTTTAATGTTATATCGTGTGAGATTGTCGTTGTATGTGAAGCTAGGGTTATAGTGACGGTTTATACATTGATGATTTCTGTTTCTTAAAGTCTCATATTGATGCACTAAGGCTATTCGGGACGATGAGTGGTGATAGATGACGATGGAGGACGGTTACTAAAACATCATAATTGTATGCGGATACGAACCACGTCCTCGTAGTGCCGTACGCTTGAGACCAGCGCCCTAATCACATGTGCCACCGCGGACGGCATTATAGACTGGGTGGGAATGTAATGTGCTATGGAAATGGACTTGACAATGATCGATTGACTTCAAAAGGTAAGTTTCATTAATAAGGTGTTGGAGGGAGGGGCGGATGGAGGGGGGTGGGCAGATTTAGGAGCTTTGAACAATAAATGGAACCGTGGTGTGTTTGCTATAGCGGTGGAAGGAGGGCGGGGGGGGGGATATGTTGGAGCTTGTTACAATACATGAAAATAAATTAATAAACAAATCCGTATTTAGAGTCTCCCTCTCAGTTATATAACTTATTTTCAGTGGGGGACAGTAAACCAAAGCGACCAAGCCAACCCTGTAGGCCCCGACGAAATAGACGAGTGAGCGATAACCAACCACAGATAGATATTTTTTAATAGGAAATATAGCAATCAGTGGTATGGACAGTGCGAACACCCGCCGATCAACGCCAGAATCAACAAGGCCGATTCAGAACAACTTTAAATGTATTATGTGCCATCGTTGCCAGGACGGCTCAAAAGTCACCGTTTACAAACTCTGCTGCGTGGAGACAAGCTCTCTTTCTATTGTGTCGTAGCGGCGCGGCAACATCGCAATTACACGTACTTATTAAACTCGCTCTCATTTAAACTTGGTATAAGTTGTTGAATATATATTGTCTGTAATACGTAGCGCAGATATTAAGTGTTCTCGTCGTGTGGTTTAAATACCTTATGTTGGTCTCAGTCGGGAGATACGGTAGAGCAATGTTCGAAGACGGGTTATTATCCTAGGCCACGTGACCAAGTGTGACCCGGAGTCTTTCCCGCGCACGCTACTTAGCTTCCCTATTGAAGGGTTCGCCGCGCCACTGCATGTTATTATAATGTTGCCAAACAACATTTTAAATGTATTAAGTCCTCTTCCTCCTCAATGCTCACAGGTAAATTATTACACTCGGCTATTGTTCCACTATCATCTTCATCATTTTCTTTTCTTTTATAAACATAGAAAACAATATAATTAACAAACACACCAAAAAATCATTTAATTAAAATTCAATGTTTCTGGCGGCGCAATATGTCCCAATTAGTTGAAGCTTTCTAGTTTCTCACGCCGTCGTCATTGATTGTAGCTTTTAGATGCCCAGTTTCGTCCGGGGTAGAATTTGGCTCAGAGCATGGCTCTGCTAATCGCAAAAACGATTTAAGAGAAAAAGTCCACCTCGCAAACATCAACTAGAAAGAATAGGAGTATATTACTCACCGAATCTAGGGGCGAGCTCTGGCAATCGTCATCGGGGACCTTGCTCACTTCCCTTGACGACCCTTCGACGACGACGATAACAATGATACAACGAACGATGACAAAGACGATGACGACCAAGACGGGAGATCTTCCTTCCTCCCCTTACCCGTGGCTGGTTCTGACCAGCACTTGCTCAAGTTAGTTGGCCGACCAAGCAGCTACTTCATTTAAACTAAACACAATCTTATTCATTGTTATTTAATTTACAAATATAATTCACAAAAAACACAATTATTTTCATTCAATAAATTAATTGTAACACATTTCATATATAAAATGTATACTTAAAATATACATTCATATTCGGTGGTTTCTTCCGCGAAAAATTGATAACTCCCTGATTTGCTGTTCCTGATTTTTTGGCAAACCTCATATTCGTTTGAGTGGGATCGTCTAATAAATCATTTTTTTTCTTTTCGTTTTTCTTTTTTAATGTTTTTTTTCCTTGTTTTCTTTTTCCTGTTTTCTTTCTTTTCTTTCTTTCTTTTCTTTTTTTTCCTTTCCTTTTTCCTTTTTTCTTTTCTTTTCATTCCCCACCCCCTTTTTTTATATATTCGATTCATTCATAAATTGCATTTAATATCCTTTTTATTTGTTATCAAATTTGTTGAGTATTTAATGCATTGTTGTAATATTACTATTTCAAATATTTACTTAAATGTAGTTCATTGTTGTGTCTGCATCTATGTAATAAGATTTATTTAGTTGTCCTCCTTTGTAAATCAGTTTTTATAACTGAATAGGATAGACGTTAAATAAATAAATAAATTAAATAATAATAAAAAAAATATTACATTTCTCAACCAAATTAATCTATTTAACAAAATTTAACTATCATCACACACATTTATTTTATTCGTTCAATTCCGTTCACATAAATAACATTTGTTTTGCTTCTATCGTCATAATTTCCTTTTCTTACATAAACACAGAGAAAACAATTTAATCATCAAGCACACAATTTACTCATCTCACCAACTTTCAGTATCATAGGCGGCGCAATATGACGTAACCGGTTGAAGCGCCCTTGTTTCTCACGTGGTCGTCCAACGCGATCTCCTCCTCCTGACACTATGAAAAAAGTTACCTAGCACACTGAGCTGCATAAATGAGATAATGCGTTCTGCTTTGAGGGGAGAGAAATAATAATAAATAAATCATTTAAAAACTAAGAAGACAATAATAGTCACTAAACACACCATATTCTAATTTAATTGACAATGTCACAGGCGGCTCAATATGAACTAATAGGTTGAAGCCTTAATTATTTCTTACGCATGTTCTTCTTGGAATTTCGTTTGATTGTATAAACGGTGACTTAGGAGCCGTCCAAGCAACGAGGCACATAATACATTCTAAGGTTGTTCCGAATCAGTCTTGTTGATTCTGGTGCGGTCCACGGGTGTAAACGTGTCCATTTTGACTAATCACCGTATATAGTGATATAATATGTATACGTATATATCTCTCGCATGCATACTTTCAGTCCAGGCGGCAGTGTCTTCAATACATTTATTTTAGCTCGAAATAAAGTGAATTTAAATGAGTTAAGCTACAGTATTAAAAGATTATAATACACATTCTTCAATTTTAAACTAGTTAACGGAATTCATCGTCTTGGCCCGGGGTTGAATTGTTCCCAAGCATGGCTCTGCTAATCGTAAAAGGCGAACGAAGAGAAAAAGTCCACCTCGCAAACATCAGCTAGTAAGAGCGGATTATCTTACTCCCCAAACTAGAGGCGAGCTCTGGCAACTGTCGTCGGGGACCTTGCCCCCTTCCCTTGACGACCTCCCCGTCGAAGATGACAATGGCACAACGAACGAAGACAAAGAAGATGACCGCGACGTAAGAAACTCCCCTTCATCACCTTACCCGTGGCTGGTTCTGACCAGCATGGGCTCCTCCTCCCCATGTGACCTAGGCTAGAGTGGTTACATAATTACATTATTCATTTATTTTAAATATGACACAAACGTATTTTATGTTAAATGATTGACACCATTTGCTACTCGTCTCCAATTAATGATGGCATATAAACCCAAAGTAAAAGCACAGGAAAGAGATCTGTGTATACTTATAAACACACTCATCCACCAACGCGATTGTAAATACCGTGCACGACCCGGGCCTAGTAACAGAGTCGACAAAGAAGTTTCCCCCTTGAAACTTCTTAATCGACTCTGCTTGTCCCAAAACACCGTAGAACAATAATAATGTTAGGCACGGAGGTTCTTTTATCTGAGCTCTTTGCTCCGACGCCAAGACCAGGGCCACATGGAGCCTGAAAGTGAGGAAAATACACAGTAATGAGAGAAGAAATACACTTTAAATACACACCCGGACATTTTAGAATTCGTTGTCCAATTCCAACTATGGCAATATTAAAAAGTTGTAAACAATTGTAATTAATAAAAATAAAACTATTGCGCACTATTTTCTTGGGCGTAGCATCACCGATGCGTTATTCGCCGTAGCCGCGTAGGAAAATAATGTTTTATGTTTAAAGGGCTGTGGATAAGGCATTGTTGAGAACAGACGCCAGTTTTTGTCTGTGTTGATTGGATTTTACACCCGCAAAGTCGTGTTTGATTTCTCTGTACTAAATTACATTTCATTTTGTTATTCGGGAAGATGATTATTCAAAGTTTGTGTTGATAACGAATGAAGAAGTCCTCTTGGGTTTGGGGTCTGTTTG
Organism: Sweltsa coloradensis; assembly: GCA_024449915.1. Lineage (NCBI taxonomy): Eukaryota > Metazoa > Arthropoda > Insecta > Plecoptera > Chloroperlidae > Sweltsa > Sweltsa coloradensis. The sequence continues at coordinate 15,259 of JAMZAV010003390.1, forward strand.
TATTGTGAGCTGTTCTTTCAGATAAGTAGAAATCTTGGATTTGGTCATCTGTTTATTGTCTGGGCTGGTTGGTTGGTTTTTCTTATAACGCAAATATTCAGCAAGCCAGACTTGGTTGGATACCTTGAAAGTGTTTAACTTTTCTCTTGTTACTCATGGATGTCAACGCTCAAATATCTTTTTAAGTTCTATTTGTTTGGACGTTTGTTCTTTTCAAGCTAACTCTCCCTGCGATCAAATGCTGGTTCTGTCCATCACATGCATGTCTAACCAATCCCCGGGGAAGTAATTGGCCCAGAGCATGGCTCTGTTAATCATAAATGCCTGGGAAGAGATAAAGTCCATCTCGCAAACAAACAGCTAGCAATAAGAAAAAGAAGAAAGTAGATGCGAGCTCTGGCAGTAGTCGTCGCCCCCCCCCCCCCCGAAACCCATGACGACCTTCCAAAGACCCAAAGACGATGACGACCGCAACGAGAAAACCCCCCTTTCCTCCCCTGCCTACTGGTTCTGACAGCTTGGGCTCCTCCTCCCCACATCCCCTAGGCTAGAGTGGCATATTATGACCTAACGGCTAAAGCAGTCACTACAGTTTCTTGCAAGTTGTTTGAGTGTAATTCAGGAAGCCTACTCGGCAAGTTGCAGGCGAACTCTTAGCCCAGGGCATGGCTCTGCTGATCCTAATTGACGAGGAAAGAGATGGAGTCCAGCTCTGGCTAGCGACGCGAGAGACTTCCTCTTGAACCCCCTGCCCGTGACTGGTTCTGTCCAGCACGGTGATGGTTCCTTCCACATCGGCTAGGTTGTAGTGGCACATTATGACCTCACGGTTGACGCGCCCTTGAATCCAAATAAGCTGAGCGGGCAGCTTGCGACCAGCAACGTCAAGGCAAGAGGTTCCTTATAAGAGCAATATATATTTCGTTGTAGGCAGCCGTATTTGCGTCTGATTTATATTATGGAATCATAGCGATTAAATAGACAACAACAGGACCGGAATTCCAATGGCCGATTAATATTTGTGGTTATATCGTCGTTTCCAATCAAGAAAATAACTTTACTTTTGCTGTTTTCATCATTTTATCATTATGTTATCTTCTATAAACTAAGCAAACAATAAACAATAAAAGAAATAAGCAACTTATTTTGTTACTATGAATATCACAGGCGGCGCAATATGACCTAACCAGTTGAAGCGCCCTTGTTTCCGAAGAAATCTAAGTGTACGGTATTTGTCTCTTGGGCCTCTAGAAAGAAATCTGCTCACCCCACCAGCATCTCAGAGTTAACTCTCCCAATGAACATTGTGGAACATCCCCAAGGAGAACCTCACTTCGAAATATTGTGGTATCAGTTTATTATGGGCCACTATGATTTTAAATGTGCAATCATTAAGGATAGGACATAGGGGGCTTCAATATGATGCAGATCCGCAAGAGCGCGCCACGATAGTGCAATTTTTTCCTATATGCCATTTTTTTTCCAAAACATTTCCCCTCCTGTGCCAGCCAGCCTCACTCCAGTCCAGCGGAGTGCACGTGCAGTCCGCTTACGCTAGGACGACGCGACGGCCTTGTGTGACCTCGAATTTCCACCACTCCACCACTCGAAACAAATACGAATGTAGAACCAATAATCTTATTTGCAGCATCACAGTTATAATTTCTATTATGTGGTATCCTCCTTACTTATTAATTATTTACTGAACTTATTACATCGCATAGTGAAGCCGTGTTCTGGCTATGTGAACTTGTGAAATTATAGATTTATTTTGCTTGGTTCTGTATAATTAATCATTGTATGCCAGTGTTTGTACTCTTGGCCATATACCATTATACAATAAACGAAAAACTATTAATAAATTGTTATACTATAATTTAAAAGACTAATTGTCTTCATTTCTCGATTTAGTTGGTCGGGAAACACTCCTGTAGGTGGAATTGTTAATATTTAATACAATTCAGAAGTTACAAAATCCATCCCGATCGGGGATTGAACCAGAGTCTCCCACATTCCAGGAAGCGCCTTAGCCAACTAGACCACCGAGACGGCAGCTTTTTAACTTCTGAATTGTAGTTGCATTATAGATCTGAATGGATGGAACAGTACTGCAACGAATATCTGTTGCCTTTGTAGTTTGAACTGACCAAACAAACATTATTCATTCCCCTACGCAGGTATGAGCGAGGGTTTATTTCTAGATTTGGTTAGTCGGGAAACACTCCCGTAGGTGGAATTGTTAACTCATTCAGACCATAATTAAATTGGCACAAATTAGGATATTTTAAGCTAAAAATTAACATTTCGTGATTTTTTCTGATATTTTTAGTATTTTTTTTATATTTTTCATTGTAATATTTAAGGAATTATGGGAAATTTTTCAAATGTAAATTTTAAGTGCATTTCTAAAACTAGATTTTTTTCGGAATTTTTTGCATATTTTGGATTTTCTGTATCTCAAATACTGGCAAAACTATTAATATTTTAAATTTCCGGGAAAAAAACCAAAAACACTTTTTTTTGCCCGTTTTTACACATTTCAATTTTCAATCTGCTCTAAAAACGGTACTATTCGTCCTATCGCAATGCGGTAAAAAAAATGTGAATTTGAATTCCCCAATTTTTTTGAATTTTTTGTTGGCCAAATTGAAAAAAAAAAACTTTAAGTCTAATTAAAAAAAAATCAAAATTGTTATGTCCATTATAATGGACACGTGGTCTGAATGAGTTTTTAATATTTAATACAATAAAATTCATTCAATTGGCTAAGGCCCCTACCCGGAATGTGGGAGACTCGGGTTCAAATCCCGATCGGGATGGATTTTTAACTTCTGAATATTGTATTAAATATAAAATTGTCTTCGTTCCACAAAGCCTTAACAAAACTTGACTGTGGTTTAAACAAAACAAAAGAAACAACACCTACATGAAATTTGTACGGTGATGTACAAGAGTGCGAGTTAAACTACAGAAACAAAGTATACAAACTCGTAGGAACTTCGTCCGGATAAGAATACCAAAAGAATACTGACCTAAATAAAATAAATGGAGTACGTGCACAACTAGAGCAGTGAACAAAAGTTGCATAATTTGCAGCTAGACAATAACAATCGTAAATGAATGTACAAAAGTGCAATAAACAATAATTAAACAAAGTTTAAAAAAGTAATAAAACAATAGGTAATGCGATGATAGACCACGTGAAACCTTCTTCAAGAACTATGAAGGGTTGCGGGGGAGTCAAACATTGTCAGCATAATGATTCGAGAGCAAGTTTTATTCAAGATTTTATGTCTGAGATTTTAAATGCCGTAGATGATCGGCAAGATAATTGAATTGTTGGAGGTGCAAAATAAAAAAGGGTTCGTTTTGCATATTATTTTGTTGTTAAACTTTGGCAAAAAAAATATCCTCTTTAGTCTTATCTACACCTCGTGCCTGCAGCTTCAGGGTTTATTAAAGTAAAACTTTAGAAAGTATTGTTTTACTTTGATAGGTAGGTATACTGAATGGAGTACATAAATAATAACGTATCATAAATAATTGGATGAGCGTAGCGAGCGAAGCGAAGATTCCATTTCACTACACTGGAGAAAAAAATCCGGAATGTCTTTCTTTCTTTCTTTCTTTCTTTCTTTCTTTCTTTCTTTCTTTTTTTTCTGTTTGTATTATTCCGGCTAAACCGATACTCCAATTACGATGAAATTTATGGAGGCCTTCGAAATCTCTGAACTTAGAACTGCCACGTTTTTGAGCGCAATCGGAAAATTATTTCTTGTGAAAATCACAATTTTACGATTATTTTCGATTTTTAAACAATTTCTTCAGCTTCTAACACCTACATGCTTTATCCGATTTTAATGATTTTTTCACAGAACCTTAATTTTATGAATTTAGGTATTCGTTGAAATTTGAGCGCAATCGAAAAATTATTTCTTATGAAAATCAAAATTTTACGTTTTTTCTTTTTTAAAACAATTCCTCGACTTATAACACCTACATGCTTTATCTAATTGTAAGGATTTTTCACAGAACCTTAATGTTTTGAATTTATATATTCGTGTGAAGTTTGAGCACAATCGAATAATTATTTCTTATGAAAATCGAAATTTACGATTTTTTTCCATTTTTTAAATTACGATTAATTAAAAAAAATACAAATTAAATTTCATTTTTTATTAATTTAAATCAACTTAGTAATGATTTTTTAACAAAACAACAGAAAATCCGCATGACACATGGCAGCTCAATGCACCAATTACGCTCATCCAACATCCCGGCGGGACTTAAGCGTTTCTAGTTACCTGAATATAGAGTCAATTGACATAGCCCTTGCGATGTGTGCCTATTGCAGCTGATATGTATGTATACAAATTTATCGTGAAGTGGATCTTTTATTCAAATACATTTCAATGTAGGATAAACTAATAATTAGTAAAATATACACTCTCTTGACCAATAATTGCGAAATCAACATCACCTTTCTTAATTTGTCATAGACTGCGACTTAAAATTGCATTTACTGTAAATTTGGGATTTTAAGTTTTTAAAACATACATTTCAACTTTATTTCGAATTGTTTTCTATTTACATAAAACTAACATCTCTACTATTTGTTAGGCCTATATTCAATACCCATGTCAATCCATGTCAATATATCCATGCGATCTTTCAGTTATGACAGCAAACATGAAAGTGTAATGTATGATTTTTAATATTATGGAACACAACAATCAAACACCTTGTGGCCCCGATAGCTAAATTATTGACAAGAGCAACGGTACTTAGAGCCAGATGTTCTGTGTTCGAACTCTTATCAGGACATATTATTAGGAAAATTGCTATCCAAGTACTAACTGCATATCATACATTATTATAATATTTTAGATCAAGTTCACAATAATGATCACTTGGCTATGATATATATTTTAGATAATTAAGTTAAAGATAATATTTGGAGAGACATTCGCTCAGTCCATTCCTTATAAAAGACTATCAATGCTGACTTGCAATGACAGACTTTAAAATCATCTTTATGAGTGCATTATGTTTTTATAATTGTAAGCGTTTCCTTATCTAAACTAACAGACTGGAGCAGACATCGCACGTGAAGCCGTTCAAGTCTCAAGTCATATCATAATTGACTTGAAACAGGTACCATTGGGAATAAACAAAAACACGCATACCACCAATCTCTACAAACACTTTCGACCGCGCTTCATTGCAATCTTACTCGATCATGTCATAAATAATATGATAGCGTACGCAAATTAGCTAAATACGCGTGGCTCAAGGCTGCATTCAAGTCAATTTTTTTAGAGACGCCTTGCCTTGTGTTTCACTTTGCAATTCATTTTTATTTTAGTTCATCTTAGATTTAAACAAAATACCTATGATCAGCCGATGGCCCGATCACTAGAATTGAGTGACGAGAAATAAGTGATTGAAAAAAGTCTACATTTGCATCAATTATCTTGTATTATGGTATTAATTTTCGTATTGCAATGTAACAGCTCGGAAGCTTTGAGTATTACCAAACGCAATGTCGGGAGGTTGCATTGCAAATGCAAGGTCACACTCGCTCAAGTTGCGCGCTCGGATTTCACACGACACGCTCACTCGAAGGCAAAGGAGGGGTGGTAATTTACGACTCGACGGGTGTCGGTGATGGAAATGCAGTTGTGCCGGTCTTGCACAAAACCAGGGACGTCCTTTTGTTATTACGTAACAACCGTTAATTATTTTTCAAATGTAACTAGTGCGATGGATAGGTAGATGCTTTATCTAGTATTTTGCGGAAACAAATTTGCAATTTGGTTTATATTTAAAAAGGTACTTCATATAATTATAGGCCCTATAAAATTTTTCGAATTTTGGAGGAAAAATTAAATTTTCCCGACATTTGTGTTCAGCAAATACCTGAATTTCGCTTTTTCTTTCAGCACAAGTAAACGAAATTTAAAAATTCCAAGTAGTTTTTAAAATATCGTACAAGAGCGTCTTTTTCAGGTGTTTGCCAAATCTCAAATTTCAAGGTAAGTATTGGATTAAGTTATGAGTGTTGGGTATATTATTGATAACGAAAGATAGAGCTTTCTTTTAAAGGTAAAATCGTGATTGTATCTTTATTAGATCAAAAGATATTGGGCTCCGAAGAAAACACGGGAAATCATGCCTGAACCTGTTAAATCCTGCCAATCCTCGGTTGAACCTAACCTTAAAATGAATAACACAAGATACAAGTTATGCAAAAGAAATGATATTACACAAATACAAAGAAATATACCCTTTAAAATTATGATGCCCTTAAGGCTTAAGTTTTACAAGTTATAGATTCAAGTTTTTACTTCTTGATTGGCCTTAGGACCTTAAAAGAGTCAGTTTTGAATATTTAGAAAAGTTAATGTTTTTGGTTTGTGTAGTAGCAATCGGTATGCGTGACGTAAGAGTTAGCCCAGGCCTCAATTGCCTACTAAGTTCACACGGTTTTCGAAGTTGTAATAATAATAATATAATGTCTCTACATTACCATTTCCGTTGGCATTGTTTTATGTAGTTTGTATGTAGATTGTAGAATATTTTCGGAAACGTTCGAACAATGGCTGTTCCCCAAGGAAGAATAGGTCTACCTTTTTCCTTACTTGCTGTAGCTGCAGTTTCTCGTAGAATGTTATTATGTTATGTAGATTATTATGAAGATTGTAGAATATTATTACTGAAGATGTTCGAACAAAGGTATCTATAACCAAGGAAGATCCATTCTCCAGTTGAGTAGGCCCTAAGCCTGGTGTGGCTATGTCAACCCATGATCCAAAGACACGACCTCCACGTCGGGGAACCCCCCCCTTTTGGGACTACTTCCCGACGGCGATGACAAAGAAAAACACGGACGGATGATGACACAGACGGAGACGACCACGACGTGGGGGAACCCCTGCCCTCCCCATATGCTTGTGGCTGGTTCTGAGCAGCACAGGCCTGTCAACCTTGTCCCCCGCGTCATCCCTTACGTCCCTCCCTTCGTCTCGATTAGCCAAGTTGCATAAATATGAGACGTAAAGCAATATCCAATCAAAAAATCCACCTCCAGTCGTAGCTCGTTAGAATGTCCGCATAGTTATCGATGAGATTGCATGTCCTGAAGGATTTCACGTGATGATGTAATATAGAACGTTCTGGATTTTTTGTGTCGCAGTTAGAAGTTACTTAGGGTTCAATTGGCAAATCATGTCGCAGTATGATGACGTTTGTGACAGTTGGTAAAAGAAATAAAGTTCGTGGTTGGCAGAGGTGAAATAGTTCACATACTTTATAAATTGTGTGCAGCACTGTCTGGTGGTCGATAATTTTTGTCAATAGCTCAAGGGGTAAAAGAAGCGCACTGCTTGGGTCGGTAAATATAACGATATTTTTTAAAAACACTGGGGCGCGGATTATTTGAATGCTTGAAAGTTCATGAATGAATGTTTTATACTGACTAATTTTTATATACAAACTAATAGTTAATAGTTGTGAAATATGAAATGTTACAACATGCAGAATATATTTATAACAATAATGGGAAATCTAAGAGAAATCATCATTAAAAAAACGATGACAAACATCAAATCAACCGCGACGTGAAAACCCCCCTATTCTTGACCCTACCGTGGCTGATTCTGACCAGCATCCTCTCCTCCCCATACCCTGGGGCTAGAGTGGGGCATTATGACCTAACGGTTGACGCAAAATAATTAAAATAAACTAAACTAAACCAAAAAACTAAAAGTCCATCATTAAACGCAATCCACCCCCGCCCCTTGCCAACTTTTCATCCCCAGGGTAAAACAGCCCCGACCGAGACTGACGACGGAGTTTTACTAATAGCGGTTAAAATCTAAGGAGAACGATGATAAGTGAGAAGGAGAAAAAAAGGTTTGATGCTTTGCGCACGCAATTTAATCTCTCCCAAGCTGAAAAAATCTATCATATGACAACGGGCTTTCAAATTTCCCTAAATTTATCATTCAAAGTAATTTAACTTACACAATGAAATTTCGCATTAAACACATTTCATTTATTTATTTATCCCCTTTCAAAAAAAATAATGTTTATTTTGCTCTTATATCAAACCATCAATTCCTTTCTTTTATAAAAGTATTACCCTGTCTGGGCCCGAGGGAGAATTGGCCCAGAGCATGGCTCTGCTAATCGTAAAAGGCGATTCAAGAGAAAAAGGCCACCGCGCAAACATCAGCTAGTATGAAGGGTAGTTTTTTCTACCCGAAATAGTGGCGAGCTCTGGCAATCGTCGTCGGAGACCTTGCCCCTTCCCGGGAAGACCGCTCGACGACGATAAGGGACAATGACACCACGAACGATGACGAAAACAATGACGACCGCAACGTGAGAACCCCCCTTTCCCTCCCCTACCGTGGCTGGTTTTGACCAGCATGGCCCTCCTCCCCATATCCCCTAGGTTAGAGTGAAGATTATGATCTAAGGGTTTGACACGTTCTTATCCAAATGAACCATTTTTATTTTATAAATTACATTACATTTACATTTACATTACATTTATTTATAAGCTTACAGTTTAACAAATTTTGTATGATGGCAAGGTACAATATTAAAATTTAAAAACTAAAATATAAAATTTCATAATATTTACAAAATTTTAAAAATTTTCCAAAGAACTTTTAAAGTATTAGCCCATCTTTTATCACAGTGCTCTCAGGTAACAAATACCATCAGATACTGTTTTTATTAATAAACGAAAATCTTCCTACATCTGTCTTAATATCTCTTTTTAATTGCAATCATGATCCCCCCTACCCTTTTAAATCCCCCTTTGAAGAAAAAGTGATTTCTCCCCCGCCTGGAAAAATCCCTTGACGCCTTATACAATTTACAGAGCCTGTCTCTTTTTCTTCTCAATTCCAAGGATCCCATCCTAATTCATTTGTCAGCTTTCCCATACTTTCATATTCCTAATCTTTTACCATTATATCAGTTTCTTCTGTCCACCACTTTTTAATCCTTTAACCTTTTGGCAGCTTTTCTCTGTACCTTTTCCAATTCCATTATTTCACATTCATGGTAAGGATCCCAAGTTGCACCTGCATATTCTAAAGCTGGGCTCACAAGGGTTTTGTAAGCTTTACCTTGATTTCAAATGAAGCTCCTTTTAATATTAGCATTACAAAATTTAACACTCGTACACCCTTCTTAATAAACCCACTGCCCCTTGCATCTCCCAATTTAAACCCTGCTCTAGAATCACGCCTAAATACTTATAGATATTCTCCCTCTTTAACACCTCCCCCCAAAAACATATACATTGGATTTCCTACATTAAACTTTCGCCTACTAAAGCTAAAAAAATTTGCATTTCTCGACATTATACCCATCTTATTAATGTCAGACCAATCTCCTTACAATTCTAAACCCCTTGTAAGATTTCAGAATCTCTTGCTTCTGTACTTTCCAAATAAAGAACAAAATCATCTTCAAATAACCTAAACTTTTCTTTAAACCCTACCCCTATGTCATTTATAGATTAGAATACACAATGTAATTTATATATATAAATTATATATGTAATTTATATATAATACAATGTTTTCATCAAAACACACCATAAAATATTTTCATTATTATTCAATTCACAGGCGGCGCAATATTACTTAACCAGTTGAAGCGCCCCAGGGTCTCACGTCATTCTGTTCTGTTTGTGGAGGGTTGGTACTGTTCAATGGGTAGCTGCAGATGGTAGACGCTCGAGTTAATGTGATTGACTTTGTGGTTGATTAAAATTTCGTCGTTGTAATTAGAGTGGTTGTGGTTGGGTTTCGATGATTGCGATGGTTGCTCTCAGAATAGAATTGTTCTAACAGTGATGTTTGATGAAGCCGGGAAACATTTAATAGTCTTGCATATTAATAATATTCGCACTTCTCTTTTATCTTAAACACACACTACTTACTTCAATATAGGTTTCTTTTAAAATTACTGCCACAGAACTCCGCCGTTTTTTAGTACACAAACACAACCGTAATCCTAGAGCTTTGACCATGTCCCCGACCCTCACCTCTCCCGAAGTGACCATGGTTCGTCCGAGGACTTTTCTCCTTCTTCCAAGACTTAGCATATAACAGCCAATCATAGTATTGTAAAAAATTACGTCACATACAAAATTAACCCAATTTGGATCTTTAGGGGTGTTTTTGGAACGCCCCAAATTTGGCATTGAGCTCCCCTCGCAAGCGACTTTGAACAGTAATCTTATCTGTCTTTTGTCATTTTTAGGCAATTTGTGGGAAAAAATTTGAATAAACATTTTAACATTTTTAAAAGTCACCGTAGAAGAAGGATCGACAATTGATATTTATATCTTAAAATAGACAAAGACCAGATCACGTCTTCATGCAATGAAAGGAACTAAATTAGAAAACCCTTTAAGGGCGGTGTGAGAACTGAAACTTGGCTTTGGGAAAACAGCAGTCCTTCCAGACCCAGCCTGCCCTTTGGCGACCTTTAGATTTGAGTTTACTGAAAAAATGAGATAAATCTGTCCTAGCCTCGTCCGCAGTTCTGTGCTATGTAACTAAAAAATTACTTAAAATTCTCACGTGCAAGATTTAGAGTAACCTATGAAATAGACCTGTGTCTGAAGGACACTCAAAAATACACAGTATTAATGATAAGAGGGGGGGACCGTATCGTCTCAAGTCAATGACGACCACGACGTGAGAACCATCTCTGCCTCTCCCTACCAGTGCCTGGTTCTGACCAGCATGGAACGTTCCTAACCATATCCCCTAGGCTACAGTAGCGCAATATGAAACTAACGGTTGACGCGCCCTACATCCAAATAAACTTTTTAAATATTGGCCTTCTGTACGATTCTTGCCAACATAAGGGGGCGGTTCGGGCACAGAGATGAGAGTCGTGAACGTCTAACGGAAGACGTCCAACTGAAACGGTCTCAATATTATTATATTCTAAAGTTTTTTGCTATACTTTTACCCTATCTCTGATAATTTTCTTTTCTTTTATGAACTTAGAACACAACACAATAAAATCATCAAACACACCATGAATGTATTTCATTATTAAACCAAATACGGCGTTATATGTACTAACCGGTTGAAGCGCCCTAGGTCAAGCTTAAGTCATTTTCTTCAAAATTATTATTCAGATACATGCAGATTTAAAAAGTAATGACATGTTCTCTAGCGGACTGATGGTTTCGATGATTGTGTATAATAATGATACGTGTCGATACGATGACAAAGACGATGACGACCACAACGTGAGAACCCCCCCCCTTTTCCCCTCCACACCTGGCAGATTTTGACCACGTTGGGACTTTTCTCCCTACATCCCTTAGGTTATATTAGCGCATTATGACCTCACAGTTGACGCGCCATTATCCAAATAAAATAAAACTTAAAAGTTAATAAGACTTAACAAGAAATTGTTGTATAACTCCCCCCAATTCACCTTAAAACTTTGATCTTTGAGTTGTTTATCCATCAATTTAATATCTTTACACTTTTCTTTGCCAATCTCGTAGGAAAAATTATTAAAAATTAGTTAATATCGTTTTTTGTACGAGTTGATTAGGTTTCAAGAGTTTCCATTTGTATGAACTACAAAACAAAGGAATATTTTATGGAAAAGAAGATATTGAAGGATGTCAGTTTATGATTTAAAAGACTCCAAAATGTCAATCTCGTATTCAACAGTAGTAAACTTGAACAATTATTATTGTTAAATACTTTCCTCGATAAAAGACCAATTTAATATTCTGAATAGAGCGAAATTCACTGCAAAAAGACACATAAATTAATCGACGATTTGATCTATCTAAATTTGGATCATATAAAAACGGCGACAAACTATCTTAATTTCTCATTCGAAGTAATCTGTTTCACAATTTTACTATCCAAAACATTTCATTAGTATATTCAATTAATGAATTAGTCATTTGCTATGACGATAAACTTAATTAATTCCTTTATAAAACTAAGAAAACTAAATTAAATTATACTCACAACAAATTGTATCCGGTTGAAGCGCCCTAGGTTCTCACGTCGTCCTTAACCCTTGGTTAACCACCTGGGGTCAATGCGGCCCCCAGTCAACACTTATTGCTTAGCCATGAGCGCATCCATGGGCGTGGCTTTCTGTGAGTCTCAGTACCTTCAAGTTACATCTAACCAATGAAAATTCAGTTGGAGCCCGGTCTCCATGTGTTACGTATTACTCTCCACGAACCTCGCGGGGATTCAAAGGACCCCAGGTGGCTACTTACGTACTACATTTTCAAGTATTTTTACATAGGCAAAGTTTTTATCAATGTATTTCACCCTCACCAAAAAACCATATTTTTCATGTAAATTGATAGATATGAACTTATATACACTTATCTAAGTAAATTATACATATAATATAATATATAAAAAAATCATACATATAAATATAAATGAAAAAGGTCAATTCAAGTGAGGGGGGGAGGGGGGGGTGGATTGGTCAAAATTTCACCAAAGTAAACAAAAAAGGGAAAACTTTTTATGAAATCGAATCAATCATACATTAAACATCATTGGTAAAAAATAAATAAAAAAAAAGTTAAAAAAATGGACCCAAATTTGACAAAATTGAAAACATTGCGTTTTTTCCAGTTTTTTTCAAAAAAAATTCAAGTGAAAAAAAAACTTAAATTTTCACGAATTTTAACTCTTGAAACACTAAGTGGTCATCAGAAAGGTTCAAACATTAATTCCTAACGAATATTAGTTTCCAAAATTTGAAACTGGCAAACACAAGGGCTTTAATGATGGGGTCCTGACGCGCCCTGGGCCCCGATTCATGTACATTTATCCCGGGTATAAGTGGTATATGGACGGTATAATGCAGGACATGGCAGGATAAGGCCTGGTTAAGTCTGAGCAACTCTCATCCAATCAGAAATTTTCAATCCAACAACAAGTACAACAAATGTTTTTTCCACTGCATTCCACAGCCATGTAAATCAGCAGATTTGCAAAAGAACACTAAAAATTTGCACCATCTTTAAATACATTTTTATTTATTGACAGAAGATTGCGTGAGATCATTAAAAGAAAAGAAAAGGCGTATTATTGCCGTAAATTTTGGAATAGCCTAGGACTATCATACTATTGTTCATCTGCATAATGCTTTTAGTAATCAAAACTAGTTATTTGTGCGGTATGTGTGTCAAAACAAGGTCGTGCAGGCCTAGGGTTGCCTAGGAGAGGCCAAGGGCTTGTCAAACGTGTTATGTTAGTATTAATTGTATCTAGTCCTATAGCCTAATCGAACTTTAGGCCTACACTGTTGTATTATGAATAATTTTCTACATCTGGGCCTAGGCCCGAGACGGTTTCTGATTTGTTTTATGAGAGTAATGACAACTTTTCTCGTTTGACACATAGACGCAAAATTTAAAATGTCCGCCATCTGTTTACATATTTTCTTATCCCCGTGCGAGGCGGGATAAGTCTTCATGACTTGGATTCGGAGTTATACCGCACTTATACCACCTAACTCTGCTTATACCGGGATAAAAATGTACATGAATCGGGGCCCAGGTGGTTAGTTATGCTTCTCAGAAACAGGTGGTTAACCAAGGGTTAATTATCCCACCTTATAGCAATCTTGACATCAAGTATAACCGGGGTTTCTTCGGTCGCTAATAAGAATGCCTGCAAGGGATTGAGTCCTCTTGAACATGTCCCCCGTCTGGGCCCGGGGAAGAAGGCTCTGAGCATGGCTCTGCTAACCGTAAAATGCGAATTAAGTAAAAAGTACACCTCGCAAACATTAACAAGTAAAAGGGGAGTATATTACTCCTCAAAACTAGAGGCGAGTTCTGGCAATTGTCGTCGGGGTCATGCACCTCTGCCCTCTTCCCTTGACGACCTCCACGACGACGATGACAGTGACACAACGAACGGTGACAAAGACGATGACGTCCGAGACGTCATCCCTCCCATTCCTCCCCTTAAACGTGGCTGGTTCTGACCAGCATGGGCTCCCTTCTCCATATTATCTAGGCTAGAGTGGTGCATTATGACCTAACGAATGACGCGCCCTTAATCCAAATAAGTTAAAAATTCTCTTTTAATGTGTACATATTTAAACCATTTTTTATTTATTTTAATATAAAAAAATAAGATTTTTTCTATTGTCACTACTATCTTTATCAATTTATTTTATTTTAAAAACTTGTAAAACTAAATTAAAATCTAACACCCAACAAACTCAATCTATTAACTTACAATGTCCCTGTCGTAGAATTTGGCACCGAGCTTAGCTCTGCTATTCGTAAAAGGCGAGGAAAAAGATAAAGACCATCTAGAAAACATCAGCTTGTAACAAAACCGCTCTTAGGAGAGAGAGAGACATATACAGGCAAAAGCCTAACATACACAATCAGCTAGCGACAGAGAGTCCACACTTGAGTCAACATCAGGTTTTCACACAATGCCATTTATTATCTATGAATACACATTTTCTTACATAGAAAATAATAGGCTCTGGTTTTATTTATGGGATTATGAATTTAAATGCCAACGTTGTATACAAATCTCTAGCAGTCGATGAAGTGTAGCTGATGAGGTAAATTCTTCATCCAGTCCCACTTATCTTCCATAGAGTTCCCAGCTTGCCTAGTATAACTTGTGGTGAACAGTTTTCAGTCATGGTAAATTTTATTTGAAGAAAGCCTTAAAGGTGTCACAGATTTGTCTTTGTTTACTTAAAACACTTATGCTGGTTTAAAAAGGTTTGTTTCACTTTAGTAACTCAAAAACCTTGATGATAAATAAGCTCCAGAAGTTCATATTCAAAACAACATGGTGGCTCGCTACATTCCCAAAAACCTGATTCTCAAACTAATATTTAAAATAAATTATATTTCCCAATAATCCATTTCACAGCAGATCACAATAACAACCAAAGCACTCAAACTCCAGTGAAGGCAACAAAGAAACAAGACTATCACCGCACACCAGATCAATATTAATTAATATTAGTTTAAAATAAATAAAGTGTCTTCTGGATACTTAGTACACAAAGTTTCTATCATCAAATTTACTGAGCTAAAGAGGGTAGTACATTACAAAACCCCTTCAAATTTTTAAGAATTATTGAAATTATTAAAAATTTACCATAACAGAAAGAGAGCCAGGCCAATTGAAACACATTTGTTGCCACCAATAGTCAAAAATAGAATCTCATATTCAATTAACATCAATATTTAAAATTCATACAACAATTCTTGAAATCAAAACAAAATCTACGCTCCAATGCTTGAGAAAAACTACTTTGACTTTTACTTTGATTTACAAATGTACATTCCTGTTTACAATTCCTTTTAAACCATTTTAAAATTACTAAAATTTTTTAAATTTAAACCGCAATTAATGAACATTTGTCAATTTGCCATCTTTGAAAACAGTTTTTATGGACTTCATTTTAGAAAAAAAAACAGCAATTTAATTATTCAAAGGTAGTTTACAATACCCCTTCCAAAAATAAATCATTTTGAAACAATTAAAATTATTTATTTTTGCTATATGAAACCTCAAAAAGACCAAACCATAAACCAAAGAACGTGACTTTGAAACCAATAATAATCATTCTTAATTGAATCCTTCAACTGAAAACCTTCAAGAAAATTCAACCAAATCTGCATTACCTCATCAACTGTCAAAACTTAGAATATTAAGTATTGAATGTTAATCAATTTGTTATGCATCAATAAAACAAAAAAACATTTTCAACCTGAAAAAATATTTGGGCAACATTACCTGGTAGCTGAATAAGTCAAAACAACAAATATTCCCTTCAAACTGAAAAATATATTTTTACATTAATAGGCCTAAACCTTGTATATGAATCTAATTCATAACAACCAATAACCCCTTCAAACTGAAAATATCTTTGACAAATGAAACTTGGAGATGAATCATAACAACAAACAACCAACAACCCCTTCAAACTACAAATATCTGTGAACCATAATAAACTTTGTAGATGAATAGCTCGTAAGTCGTAACAATGAACAACCCTTTCGAACTGAAAATTATCTTTGAACAACAATGAATCTTGGAGATGAAACATTCAAAGCAAACAAACAACCCCTTCAAACTGAAAATTAGTAAATACCTTCTAGAACATTAAACAAAGATTATCAGAAACAGAATAGGTGGTTTCAATGCAAAAGTGGTATCGATGTACGATTTAAATAGGTGAAGTCGTCGTGAGTTTGTTTCTGCGAAACTTTTGAAACCTCTGAGATCATACTCGTGCTTCCTTTATCTCTTGTAGTTGGATACCATGATGCTTGCTAGCTATGTGAACGTGCAGTTTGGTGAGTCGGGCGAAACGACCTGTCGAGTGAAAGTTTGTTTTGATCGCTTCCAAATTTTTTTATTTTTGCATCCAACATGACAACTTGACTTTACTGACTGTCTTCATGTCGAGAACTCGAATATCTGTGTTCCTTAATATAGCATCGGCTACCATCATGTTCTCAACTTCACACCTAAACTGTAAACCGTAGCACCGTTGAGTAGACAAAACACAATTGCTCTTTAACAAATTCAAAAATTCCATCGGGTGAAGTCCTTCGTCATCTCCAGTGGAAAGTATCCCTTCCTTGAACAGTTGATCACTAATCCCATTGTCATTCACGAGAATAGTAGCTCCCACATTAGTAGATATTCCATTATTCTCTAAACAATCTATCTTCATCTAGGTGCCCGTTAGGGCGCCGCAGCCAAGCCGCGGTGCGCTACACACTCAAGCACCTTTTACACCAAGCAGAGTTGGGGTGATTTCGAGGTGTTACCCAGCCGTCATGTAACGTGATGTGAACTTGAAAACTATCACAATCGAAGGGATTTAGGTACCTGACAACACATGCCAAATTTTATTGGGGTACGACCATTCCTTCTTGGTGAAAAAATGTCTTCAAACATGCTCAAAATCACTTTAAGGATGTTAGCTACTGCTAGCTACTGCTAGCTACTGCTAGCTACTGCTAACATCTAATACGTCGGCCCGCGATTCTGACCAGACGGGTGGGGCTACAATGTTCATATTTTACATGGACATTAAGGTTATAGAAATATAGTCTCTTTTGAAAAAAAAAGTTGAAAAAGTTTGTTGGAAGGCTTCCAAATAAAGGTTTTAAAATAAGCCTTAAACACTTGGCATATAATCAACAAGTAACCATAGTTACTTGACACTTGTTGACGGTATAAGCAGAGTTAGGCGGGAAAGTGCGATACGTAAACAAATGGCAGACATTTAAAATTTTTCTTCTTTGTGTGGAAACGAGAAAAGGTGTCATTATACTCTCATAAAACAAATCAGAAACCGTCCCTGGCCTAGGCCTAGATGAAGAAAATTATTTATAATACAACAGTGTAGGTCTAAAGTTCCATTAGGCTATAGGACTAGATAAATAAATACATGTTTGACAAGCCCTAGGCCTTTCTTAGCCAACCCTAGGCCAGCACAACCTTGTTTTGACACTTCCCGCACAAATAACTAGTTTTGATTACTACAAGCCTAATGCAGATAAACAATGGTATGATAGTCCTAGGCTATTCCAAAATTTACGGCAATAATAAGCTTTTTCTTTACTTTTAATAAACTCACGAAATCTCCTGTCACTTTTAATAAAAATATAAAACAAAAGATGGTGAAAATTTTCAATATTCTTCTGATTATCTGATGATTTACATGGCTGTGGGTCAAGGCCGTCTAGATATATCGCTTCCCTCGTGTGGGTGCAGTGAAATAGGTGTAAAATTACATTAGTTGTGCGTTTGTTGTTACATGGGAAAGTTTTAATAGGATGTGAGTTGCCTAGACTTAACCAGTCCTTATACCGTCGTTATACCATGGTTATACCACCTATACCCAGGATGTACATGAATCCGGGCCTATATATTTTACATCCTATTGTTATTGCTAATACCATAAAAATTAAATCAACTTTGATAAAAATATTATATTTTAACAAATAATTTTGTAATGGAACTTGAAAAAGTAATAAGATCACACACATAACAAAAACTTGTAGAAATACAGCCAAACCTTACACACTCAAAAGGAATGAGATCTAAAAAAAGGGCCAAGCTCATCTACCCTTCCACATTTGCGCATTCTTAATTCATAAACGTACAGTGTCCCATAACAGCATCCTCGAAAAGCTTGGCAAAATAGAATTTGCATGTTTACGTTTAAATTAATTACAAAAAAAGAACTTGGATAAACTACTACGTTAAATTAATAATCGCAAATTCTATTTTGCCAAGCTTTTCGAGGATGCTGTTATGGGACACTGTACGTTTATGAATTAAGAATGCGCAAATGTGGAAGGGTAGATGAGCTTGGCCCTTTTTTAGATCTCATTCCTTTTGAGTGTGTAAGGTTTGGCTGTATTTCTACAAGTTTTTGTTGTGTTTGTGTTGTCTTCAATGGATATCTTCAATTCGTTGCATTTACTTGTAACTAGATCTGTACTATCTACTTTCACTTGTTCCAACTCGTTTTGTAGTTTTTCTTCTACCTGGGTGACATGTATCAGTACTTTTTGTAACCCCTTGTCAACATTTTCCTTGGTCTCTTTTAGGTCCTCAATAACACCACCTACCTTGTCATCTATAGCTTCCACTTCTTCAACGATTCGAGTTTTTAAATCTATGAATTTACCTTCCAGTGAGTAGAACATCTTGTCGCATTTCTCCTTGAAAGTTGTTTCAAATGTTTCCATTCGCTTATCCATATGACAAAGTATTTCTTTTTTCACACTATCTAGTTCCTTTTTCATTTCGCACCTATGGCTATCCATTTGTTTAGCATTCTAAACAGGTTGCTTTCCCTATTTTCATTTAATTTGTACAACATCTCCATCATTGAAGTCATTTTATCCCCATCAGAGATAACACTAGTATTTCCAGCCTCTCTTGACCAAAACCTAGACTTCCATCTACTATAGCTAATGACACCCCTTCACCTAGTTCTGCAATTGGATTCAAACTGCTATCATCAGAGACATCATTATCTACTTTCCCATCTGTATTAGACATACTGACCTAGAATTTTGACTCAAGTGTGTTTGAAACTCTTAATCTCAGGCGTAAGACAGTAAGGCCACTAACGTTGGGTTGCCAAATTGTAACAAAACAGCTCTTCAAGAGAGAGACATAGGCAGGCAAAAGCCTAACATATACACACGCAGCTAGCTACAGAGAGTCCACACTTGAGTCAACATCAGGTTTTCACACAATGCCATTTATTATCTATGAATACACATTATCTTACATAGAAAATAATAGGCTCTGGTTTTATTTATGGGATTATGAATTTAAATGCCAACCTTGTATACAAATCTCTAGCAGTCGATGAAGTGTAGCTGATAAGGTAAATTCTTCATCCAGTCCCACTTATCTTCCATAGAGTTCCCAGCTTGCCTAGTATAACTTGTGGTGAACAGTCTTCAGTCATGGAGAGCTGGTATTGTCTAGAATTCGTATAGGCCATACACGCCTAACACACGGATATCTCTTAACAAGAGAAAAGGTTATTCCCATATGTGACACATGTGATGTACCTTTAACCGTGCATCATATGCTAGCAGAATGTGCCAAATATGATGCCTTGCGCATGCAATTTGATCTCTCCCAATCAAATGAAGAACTTCTATCATATGATAACGGCGACAAACTTTCTAAATTTCTCATCCATAGTAATCTATTTAACAAAATTTAATTCACATCTTACACATTTCTTTCTTTTCTTTATTTTCATTTACAAACATAACTTTTATTTTGCTATTACTTTCTTCATCATCAATTTATTTTGTTATTTATACACTTAGAAAACAATCTTATCATCAAACATACCTGCATTAACTCTTCTCATTTACTTTCATTCACAGGCGGCGCAATATGACCTAACCGGTTGAAGCGCCCTAGTTTCTCACGTCTCGTCGTCATGGTAAATTTTATTTGAAGAAAGCTTTAAAGGTGTCACAGATTTGTCTTTGTTTACTTAAAACACTTATGCTGGTTTAAAAAGCTTTGTTTCACTTTAGTAACTCAAAAACCTTGATGATAAATTAGCTCCAGAAGTTCATATTCAAAACAACATGGTGGCTCGCTACATTCCCAAAAACCTGGTTCTCAAACTAATATTTAAAATAAAATTATATTTCCCAATAATCCATTTCACAGCAGATCACAATAACAACAAAAGCACTCAAACTCCAGTGAAGACAACAAAGAAAAAAGACTTTCACCGCACACCAGATCAATATTAATTAATATAAGTTTAAAATAAAATAAAGTGCCTTCTGGATACTTAGTACACAAAGTCATCTATCATCAAATTTACTGAGCTAAAGAGGGAAGTACATTATAAGCTCGCAATTAAGGGAATACTCCCTGAAACTGGAGGCGGGCTATGGCTGTCGTTGACGGGGACCCCTCCCCTTTTTTGACGACTTTGCAAACGATAACGAGAATGATAAAACGAACGATGACAAAGACCATGACTTCCGGAACGTGAGAACCCACCCTTCCTCCCCTTACCCGTGGCTGGATATGACTAGCATGGGCCACTCCCCCCTCCCCCTTAGGCTAGATTGGTGCATTATGACCTAACGGTTGACGCGTCCTTAATCCAAATAAACCAAAAAAACCTAACCCGAAGCTGGTCTATCCAGAAATGGACTTTTGTCCCCATATCCCCTAGGCTAGAGTTTAATATTATGACCTAACGGTTGACTCGCCCTTAATACAAATAAACTAAAATCCAAACTAACTTTAACCAAACGTCCCAAATTTAAGTACATGGGAACAGTGAATTCTATTTTATTCAAATAAATACATTTATTTTTCTAGTACGATGATCCCTATTGTTTATATATATTGTTAATTGTGAAAACATTATTAGTCAGGGGAATAAGCGGCATATTATAGCAAAATTAGGCAAAAAATGATACAGGCAACAAACTTTGCAGTGCGATTGGTATGAGTATAACGATCAATTTTTGGGGCGGCCACAAATTTTAATCCCCATAGAGTGTCCTCCAGTGAGATCTGAATTTTGACTTTCCAATATTTTTACAAAGTTTCTGGTCGATTTATGACTTCATACTAATATACATTTTGGTAGGGATACAGTTTTACATACTGAAAAAAAAAGTCAAAATTTTAAATTCACAAAAAACAAAATGGCGGCAAATTGAATTTTGAGACATCAATACTTTGGTTGTGATTTAAAGACGGGCTATTATAGATACGGGCAAAATATTTTACACAGTGATGGACATGACAATAACAATTAGTTTTAGGGGCGGATCCAAAATGGCGTCCCCATATCATGACCACCAGTGACATTTTACTTATTAGGCTTAAATTGTGCTATTTCTTGATTGAAAATGGATTTTTGGTGAATAATGGGGATAAAACCATCACTAAAACTTTATTTAATATTGTTAATAATAATAAAAAGAAAAAGGAAACAAAAGCGAACAAAATCCAACATGGCTGCCTATTTGTTACAGATAAACACAAATATATGCATTATTGGACTTTTTCACACATCTTTTGGGGTATACATATTTGATTGCAACACATTCATATTAAAAACATTACGTATACATAATTATTAAATAACACGATAATTCAACTGACATTTGGTGCATAAAAGCAAATAATTGCGACTTCTCTTACATATATATGCACAGTGCACATTCAGCCAAGCACACAACAACGCATGTACCTTCACTAAAAACAGGCCATTAGCGTTGCGTGTAACAAATTTAACTGAATTATATAATATACAACGAAGTTCAATTTTAAGGGCGGCCCCAACAATTAAGGGGTCCCCATAGAGTGACCTCCAGTGACATTTGAGCCTGGGTTTATATGATATTTTATGACTCATTCTAAAGCGTTTTACCACATAAAAAATAATGGACAAATATTGATAGGAATGGCATATTATATTATCTCATTTTTCAATGTTACACTTCACAAGAAAACAAAATGGCGTCCAATTGATCATATGAAAGTACTCCCAGTGTGATTTGATGAATGGTCTTTGAATAATATTTGTTATTTTTTGGTACAAAAACGATCTTCAGCTAAATATTACGCCTGTTCCAATGTTCAACTCTCGTTGGTGGAGGTGGGGAAAAATATTATTCCACTTTCAAAGTGTTTTATCCTGGTCCCCTTAACCACCGCGGTAAAAAAATTCTTCATCATCCTTGTTCATAGGCATGGCAACAATTAAACATTTCAATCGGAAAGCTTGTTCGTTTTTTACACACAGACGGGGGGGTAAAGTGATGTATCCATTCTCCCGTTCTTTCTATTTTTGACTTGATCTCTTCTATGTTTTACTACACTGTCTTGAGGTAGGCAAGGTTTATTTCCAGAATTAGTAATTCTTCTCGTGGTTTTTTTATTCGATGTTCCATTGGTTTGGTTACAAGAGTTACGTTGTTGGTGATTAAATCTTTTGAGTAACTTATCAGACGCATTCTTCTTCTACTTGACAAAGTCCACTGCAGTCACAAAATTTCAGTGCACAATAGACCAATTGACGCACATGAACATCGTAATGATTTGCAACCTTTCTTGCATCCGCATTTTATAAAGTTCAATACAGCTATCTTGTGCTTTGGGGATTGTTGTCCAATGCGGGACTAATGAAGAATTTATATTCTTCCATCCCCAGCTTCTCGGCTGTGGAATAACTTGTTGTGCTTCAAGACATTGACCCCAAACGTAGCCACCTTGATATACGGCTCGTTTGAGGTGCTGAAGTAATGCATCTTGAGTTGGAGGTATCTTTTCCATGCAAGGCACTGACTTCTTGACGAACAATTCTTTTCTTGCAATGTTCACTGAAACGTTTGTGTTTGAAAAATCATACATTTTAATGACAAACTTTTCTATATCCGCTAGGGATTTCTCGTTTATTTCTTCAGGACAACTAGATAGAAACATAAATTTGTATTAATCTCATTATAGCGCTGCCAGGTTTTCCAAGCTTTAGTTTTCCCGATACCAGCAAACGATGAAGTGGTGTCACAACCAGTGAGAGCATGGAATACAGGAAGAGATGTACATCTCTGAGGGCCGAGTGATTTTGAGATTTCGTGGATGGCGATGAATCGACGATTCTTGCCTGTACCAAAATCAATCCACAACTTCTTAGCACTTATTTTAGCAAAGTAAGCTGTACACAACACAACTACATCGGTATCCACAGTACGCACCATTATATCCTTGTGTCCCTGGTTAGCTGCGTGTCTTGCATGAAGGATAATTCTGGAATCCGCTTCCTCATGGTTGCACGGAGATATGTTAAAATCATTCTGCAACTGGCAATTATTTGGCTGTAAGAGAACATTTTCACCCTTCGTGCACAACACTTGTTTATTAGTTCCCACATTTGCAGTTGAAATGCAGTCAGCCAAGTAAGAAAATAGCTCTTGTTTTTGTGTGAGTCGCGGAGATATGATGGCCAATTCTTTGGAATGGGTGAATTTGCGCAGAATTTCCGTCGAGTTCCCACACCTCGCGCCCTCCGTGTCGATTGCTTGAGGCTGTTGTCTTGGTAGATGTCGAAAACAAAGTCTACCCTACTGGTACCAATTAATTCACCTTCTACAAATGAAATGAACTTTTGACCATAATCCATAAATGTTGCAGCATACTCAGGTTTCCTCATGTGAACTATTGCTGCTCCATCAAATATTTTTGTATCGCATTGAGGAGTTGCAACATCAGGTGGTGAACTGTCGCAATCTTCTAAACATGAAAGCAGTTTAGACTTAGATCCGAGACGCAACTCGACATCTTCAGATAGAGGATAGGTGCATCATCTATTTCACAATTGAATAACTCTTGAATGTCACACTCTCGTTTCATACTGGCAAAATAGAATCTTGTAAGCAGCGCAGCACTACTTTTGACAGAGTTTTCTTTTACTTTGCGTTGCTTTAAACTGTCTTTATTAAACGCATTACAAAAGAGAGCCGGTTTGTTTCTTTTGATTGGGTCCTTGAACGCAGTATCTCCGGTGATTAACCGTTCTTTCACAAAAGTTTTATACAACTTATTTCCAGTTTCGTAGTTTTCATTCATTCGTTTGGCATGAACATCTTCAACGATTAGTTTTGAATCTAATGTATGCATTTCGTTGTTGCAATCAGAAAACGGATTGCCAGATTCGGAGAATGAAGACAAAAGGTTTTTAACATGCGTATCAAATCTGATATTATGTGATAGAGAGTTTAAGTGAAGCTTGTTTCCTTGTATCGAACTATCTTTCACTCTGACCCCCTCTTCCATGGCGCTGATAAGGTTTGAAATTTCAGGTCCGATAACAGTCCACCTAGAACGCGCGCTTGCGTAGCCAGTGATTCCGATTATGCCACTGTCTCCTTTGACAGTGGCATTGACTTGCTCATGAATATGATCATGTGACATGGCAGAAAAATCGTTCTGTGACTTGCGGCCAACAAAATTCCCTAGCATGAACTCCTTGTGAACAGCAGGTTGCGTTTCATGCAATCCTCGCATGTCTCGTATATGGACCGGTAACCAACGAGCATAGTTATGTTGATCTAAAGAAAACACCAGGGGGCAAAATTTTCAAGCGCCTGTACATAGAGATCAAAGTTGGTTTCACGAATTGACGTGACGAACAATAGTAGATTCATTTCCATATCAATGACTGTGCTCCAAAACTTAAACATATTATTCTCGTTACACATTTGTGTTCTCCACTCTGTGAAATCTGGTTTCTGTTCCTCCGATACTTCGCTAATAGCGTCGTTGTATGCGTTAAACATTAGTGAGTTCAAAGCTACCACTGTAACTTCATGGCAGTATCTCGATCTTGTTACGTGAGAGGATCGAAGAGCAGACTCGGCTCTGCCTTCAGTGAGCACACCAGCATCCGACAGCAAGGTGGTCCAACCACTGTTATCAAGCCACTTTCCTAAAGCGTTAATTATTGCCATCTCGATGTGCAACCCTCCGAGCATGATTACAAACACATTTTCTCCGTGCGTTTCTGGCAATGCCCATTGGATTGATTTTGCAATGGAGAACAATGGCTGATCGGCCGCTAACACTGGGACTTGTGTAACGTTTTTAATGATTCGTTATACCACTCACTATGTTCATTGAGTGCAAAATCATTTCCTATGAAGCTGCGTGCTCTTCAAATAATGGTAACAGTGCAATAATTGTGTTAGACTTCTTTAACCCTCGTTTCTCTGCAGAATGGTGTGTGAACCAGCTAGAAACTCTAGATGATCCTTCTGTTAAATTTACATGTTGATTTTCCAACCAGATGCTTTCATCTTTGACTCCCTTGACATACACCAAATTGTTGTGTTCAACATCAGTATCAAGAAGTGTAACAACAGTATCTTTGCTTTAATTAAAGTAGACTTCACAACTGTGTATGATTCTGGTAAAGGTTTCATGCATTTTGAGTTAAGGGACCTCTTTTGGAAAGTTCTTGTTTCTCCAGATTCTTCATATTTTGGATGCTGCTGGATTGTTATGGCAGTTCCATGGAAGGACTTTTCTGCAAAAGTAGAGCTCGGATCATGATCTATTATTATCAACTACAGCTGTAGTGAAAATTCCTCGTTTTAATTAGGTGGACACACTATACCTTCCATATGATATAGATCGCATACATTATTAGCAGTATCATTAAGTAAAGTTAGTAAACGCTTGTACGATATGGAAAGGCCGAAGTCATGAAACTTGTTTATTAAAGTTTTATTTCTTGATTCAAAATAAATCATTAATGCTGTTAGTACTGCAATTGGTGTTTCATGTTTTGCCA
Organism: Sweltsa coloradensis; assembly: GCA_024449915.1. NCBI lineage: Eukaryota > Metazoa > Arthropoda > Insecta > Plecoptera > Chloroperlidae > Sweltsa > Sweltsa coloradensis. Next base: position 41,173 of record JAMZAV010003390.1, read on the forward strand.
AATGACGGCTGTAAGTGCGTGATTCCGTTGTAACTTTTTTTTTGTAATTAAACTTAATGAGTTGTGAAATGGAATTTGATGCCGTAACAATATCTGGCATATTAGTACCACATCCTCGCAGTCTGCTGACTCGACTATTCCACCTTGAAGAATTCCTAGCACAAGAGCTTGTAAACAATTGTTAGTACTGTGATCATTGGCCAAATCGCGTCGAATAATCTTTGCAGCCTGAGAAAGTATTATTGCTTCTTCATCGTTTTTTATTTCGCATGATGTACGCATAAGCCATGCAATATGCTCTTTCCGCCCTATGAGAATATCACGCCCCTCTTCATACGCCTGTAAATTTGTTGATGCATCTAGAATTCGTTCCTTTAAAGTAGTTGCTCGAATATAATCAATCTTTAAACCTTCTTTTTCACAAAAAGTTAAATAAGTTCGGCATAAGTCAACCAGTTTATGAATCTTCGGACCAGCATTGTCGCTTGGTTCATAAATGTACTCTACAAGTTGAACTAGAGCAATTTCGTGAATCTGAGACTGAGACTTACTAGTGTGTTCACTTTCACTTCCGTTTATTAGTCTCGTACGATTGTACAAAGCTACCAAACATTTTAGGTGATAGCACAGATCACTTGGCACCAAATCACATGAATTTAATTTCGCTTGTAGGACAACATCTTGAAGATCGCAAGCACACTGTTTCGCTCTTTCGAGGACTTCGATTGTAAGAACTTTTCGTAGGATAGTACTTTTTGAGTGACTGCTACAAAATAAACAAATTGGCACATTTTTCTTTGTAGTGTCAATACTTTTAGCTTCTACTCGACGAGCTTTACTATCAGCAAAAAGCATGTGGCAATTTTTGTGCCAAGAAGCTAATTTGAACTCAGAAGACTTGCTATTTTGACATCGGAGTCAATAAGAGACGTTGATGAAAATTTATCCGGCAACGCACCGAGGTGAGCAAGCTTTTGCAAGTTGTCAGCAAACTTACAGTACACATATTTGAAATCAGTACGCCCTGATTTAGCAGGACAACGCAGGGGTTCTGAAGTCTCCCTCTGTCAAACTATACAACGATTCCAATCAATGATGTTTGAGAAATCATTTGATTTTCGTTTTCGAGGATTCAGCGCCATTACCAGCGTACCAAGATGTATCGTACATAGAGTTACAAAAAAACATAAACCTTACTAATAGTGTTATTGCTTACCACATGATTACTAACTATTGATTGTTGAAACATTCATGTTAGAAATAAAACAAAACTATTTGTGGAGAGAAATGATTGTTGAACTGTAATCCACATTTAAAACAAACAAATTAATATCAGTGTCAAGACAATATAACAACACAACACCACTATAATAAGAGACAAAACACGGGTTTTATTGTTGATACGCATTCCGATTCCCACTGCCACCTATAATTCCTATAATTTCTATTTCATGGCAGCATGCAAAATTAACTTGCAACGAGGGGATTAGAGCGCAAACATTATACTTTAACTTGCCATTATTAACCATATAGGAACTACGGGCCCTCGGCCAGTTTAAATTTGTAAACTCAAACAATATAAATAAAATTACCTGATGCTTGCTATTTGAAGCAATTATTTTCTCGTAATATTTAACTGAAGATCGTTTTTGTACCAAAAAATAACAAATATTATTCAAAGACCATTCATCAAATCACACTGGGAGTATTTTCATATGATCAATTGGCGCCATTTTGTTTTCTTGTGAAGTGTAACATTAAAAATGAGATAATATAATATGCCATTCCTATCAATATTTGTCCATTATTTTTTATGTGGTAAAACGCTTTAGAATGAGTCATAAAATATCATATAAACCCAGGCTCAACTGTCACTGGAGGTCACTCTATGGGGACCCCTTAATTGTTGGGGCCGCCCTTAAAATTGAACTTCGTTGTATATTATATAATTCAGTTAAATTTGTTACACGCAACGTTAATGGCCTGTTTTTAGTGAAGGTACATGCGTTGTTGTGTGGGTTGGCTGAATGTGCACTGTGCATATATATGTAAGAGAAGTCGCAATTATTTGCTTTTATGCACCAAATGTCAGTTGAATTATCGTGTTATTTAATAATTATGTATACGTAATGTTTTTTAATATGAATGTGTTGCAATCAAATATGTATACCCCAAAAGATGTGTGAAAAAGTCCAATAATACATATATCTGTGTTTATCTGTAACAAATAATCAGCCATGTTGGATTTTGTTCGCTTTTGTTTCCTTTTTTCTTTTTTATTATTATTAACAATATTAAATAAAGTTTTAGTGATGGTTTTATCCCCATTATTCAACCAAAAATCCATTTTCAATCAAGAAATAGCACAATTTAAGCCTAATAAGTAAAATGTCACTGGTGGTCATGATATGGGGACGCCATTTTGGATCCGCCCCTAAAACTGTTTGTCATCGTCTTTTTCATCATTGTGAAAAATATTTTGCCCATATCTATAATAGCCCGCCTTAGTTGATGTCTCAAAATTCAATTGGCCGCCATTTTGTTTTTGTGAATTTAAAATTTTGACTTTTTTTTTCAGTATGTAAAACTGTATCCCTACCAAAATGTATATTAGTATGAAGTCATAAATCGACCACAAACTTTGTAAAAAAATATTGGAAAGTCAAAATTCAGATCTCACTGGAGGACACTCTATGGGGATTAAAATTTGTGGCCGCCCCAAAAATTGATCGTTATACTCATACCAATCGCACTGCAAAGTTTGTTGCCTGTATCATTTTTTGCCTAATTTCTGCTATAATATGCCGCTTATTCCCCTGACTATATAGGCCTATCTTCAATCAAATTCATTAAATTAACTCAATTATATCACAGGCGGCGCAATATGACCTACCCGGTTGAAGCACCCGATTTTCTCACGTCGTAATACTGGTATATCGTCCGTCTGTTTTGGGGAATGGTCGTGGGGCTCGAAGCCTCTCCCCTGGTATTTTAAGTGCCTGTTGCGAAGCACCTATAACTAAAAATTAGATGTGTGCCAGAGTTGGGCGATGGACAGCGTCCTTGCGCTGCATGGTGATTGGTGACAGGTACCGTTGATTTCGGTTAAATACCGCCGTAGCTCGGGAATGGCAACAAACCTCTAGGTTTTTACATTTGATGTAATTAGCAGCAGAAAAAGTCCCACAAGAAACATCCAAGCAGAGTTATTTTTTAAGCGAGCGAAGCGAGCGTTTCCATTTGACTCTGCCGGAAAAATTAGTCACTGTTTTTTTGTTTTTTTGTTTTTTTTTGTTTGTTTGTTTGTTTGTATGTCTCGCCATAACGTTCGAACGGAGGCTCGGATCGAGTTGAAATTTTGACCATCCGCAAGCTTCGTTCTCGATTGAATGCCATTAGTTTTGTGGCAAAATTGTTCATTAAGTAAAAAGATACATTAAAGTTAATCGAAAGGTTTTTTTTCAAACTAAACGGCGACAAAATCTGAGATAGCCAAATCATTTAGAATGTCCGTCCGGTCACGAATATGTTAATTTATTTTGATCCGATAAGTAGTGTAGATGGAAATTACATTATAACAAAAGTAACGTTGCCATGGCAACGAAAAGACGCGCGAAGTTTCTAATGCACTGCCACCTAGAAGTAATCAAAATACTTTCGAGGAAGCAGTCTATTATTTGTCAACAAAGAGTAGTTTTCCCAAGGAGTCAGGTCCTCTAGATGGCGGTGGATTTTATCCACACAGTAAAGGTTTATACACGAGTTTACCCAAGTACCTTGGCAATAATAAATAATATTGGAAACATGGCCCTGTGGACAGCGAACGTCGCAAAATTAAAAATAAAAAAACGTTCAATGTGGTCTAGCTATAGCACGTGCTCGCTTACAACGCGTCCAAACTGAGCGTTTCCTAGTTTATCATCACGGAGGTCGTAGTCTTGGGTCCACTACACCCACTCGACGACGCGCGGCGATGAGACGTTGACGAGCCCTCAGAAGCCGTGCCTGACGACGTGGAGGCAAGAAACGAGGTCCAAGAGCTGCAATGGGGCGAAAAATACATCGCTTCTTCTCGGAATAATGTGGGCAAGTGCAGAAACCTGGGGATTTGGTACCGCTTCTAGAGATGCGTAAAATCTGGCAGCTTGTGCAGCAATGCATTGGTCCACGGTTTGCAGACCAAGGTCAGCGTGAACCTCAGACATTCGTGTCCAGCGAGGGAGAGAAAGGGACACACGAAGAATCTTGTTTGCACCACTTGTAGTCGGTTGCGGTGGGATGCTGCACATCCGGGCCCAGACGGGGATATAAACCCCTTTAAAGATTTGTATTAAAAATAAAATTACCTGCAGCACAATTGTAAAGGACTTGCCCCCCTTCGCCCTTTTGATATTATATTCCTGCGTTTACCACTTGTGTGCGTATCATGAGCTTCGAACCCCAGATCACTTGGGTGTACGCCACTGCTAGTGAGAGTATCGCATCCGCCTGTGCAGTGTGCATTCTACCGGCAGAGTGCAGCACATGACCACTGATGCACGGCACATCTGACAAGTATAGGCTTCGTAAGAGTCAGTAACGAACCTTCCACGGGCGAGGGAGGTCGCAGCTAGAGCTAGCGCGACGATGTATAGTGTTATACCGTGTGTTATGTTCGTTCATTGTGTTCGTGCAGCTAGGTCTAGTGCGACGATAAGTGATAGACAGTGTGCTATTGTAGTAGCGTGCGTGCTACAAGTTTTATCGGGACGATAATATACTGAATAATACGACATTGCTATGGTGCTTACTGGACTGTGCTATGTTAGTATGCGTGCAGCTAGGGTTATCGCGAGTCGCGACAGTTTTTAGTGTTATATCGTGTGAGATTGTCGTTGTATGTTGAAAGCTAGGGTTATAGTGACGTTTATACATTGATGATTTCTGTTTCTTAAAGTCTCATATTAATGCACTAAGGCTATTCGGGACGATGAGTGGTGATAGATGACGATGGGGGACGATTACAAAAACATCATAATGTGTATGCGGGATACGACCCACGTCCTCGTAGTCCCATACGCTTGAGACCAGCGCCCTAATCACATGTGCCACCGCGGACGGCAATTATAGACTGTTGGGAATGTAACGTGCTATGAAAATGGACTTGGCAATGACGATTGACTTCAAAAGGAAAGTTTCATTAATACGGTGTTGGTTGGGGGGGAGGTGGGACAGATTTTGGAGCTTTGGTACTATTCTGAACCGTTTTGTGTGCTATAGTTGGGTGAGGGGGGCGGGGGGGGGTGGTGAATATTTTCTAGCTTGTAAATATACATGCAAATAAATAAAAAAAACAATCCGTATTTAGAGTCCACCCCCCTCAGTCACATAACTTATTTTCAGTGGGGGACAGTACACCAAAGAAAACCACCAACCCTGTAGGCCCCGACGAAATAGACGATGACCGAAAACCCAAACCCAAAGATCAATATTTTTAAAGGAAATATGCAATCAGTGGTATGGAAAGTGCAAACACCCGCGGATCAACGCCAGAATCAACAAGGACGATTCAGAACAACTTTAAATGAATTATGTGCCTTGTTGTTAGGACGGCTCAAAAGTCACCGTTTACAACTCTGCTGCGGGGAGACGCGCTCTCTTTCTATTGTGTCGTAGCGGCGCGGCAACATCGCAATTACCGTACTTATTAAACTCGCTCTCATTTAAACTTGTGAAAGTTGTTGAATATATATGTTGTCTGTAATACGTAGCGCAGATATTAATGTTCTCGTCGTGGGGTTTAAACACCTTATGTTGGTCTCAGTCGGGAGATACGGTAGAGCAATGTTCGAAGACGGGTTATTATCCTATGCCACGTGACCAAGTGTGACCCGGAGTGTTTCCCGCGCACGCTACTTAGCTTCCCTATTGAAGGGGTCGCCGCGCCACTGCATGTAATTATAATGTTGCCAAACAACATTTTAAGTGGATTAAGTCCTCTTCCTCCTCAATGCTCTCGGGTAAATTATTACACTCGGTTATTGTCTACTATCGTATCGTCACCATAATTTTCTTTCTTTATAAAAACCCAGAAAACAATATTATTTAAAACCCCAAAAAATTATTTAATTATTTTCAATATCGCACGCGGCGCAATATATGGACCTACGTAAGAGGCGCCCTAGTTTCTCCCCGTTTGTATCTTTTTCACTGTATCGTCCCAAAAACCCTGCAAATTGTTTAAAGCCACAAAATTGTGAAGAACTTCGCTGTCTGTCCACGTAGCAATATATTTTATGAATTTAATTGGCCCTGCCCAAAACACGTACAAAACAAAGACAAGCATGTAAAGTTTCTACAACGCAGGGTACATGAACTTCAAGGTAGTGTGATAACAATACGATCGGTTACATAGTGACAGTCAAAAAGCTTTTATCTCCTGAGTCCTGAGTTACAAAACAGCTCAAGCGGGGAAACTGCGGGAAATGTCGACTGTTCTTTGTTATTAGAAGGGGGGGTACGTGGTTGAAGCCAAACTACTCAGGGGGGACAGTGGCTGGAAGGTTTGGGGAACCACTGGTCCCTGCGAACAGTTTAATAAAGATTAATTTACAAATCATTTAAATTACTCACGCTTCTTTTGCGTTGTGAACGCTTGGCGTCCCCCGTCTGGGCCCGGGGGAGAATCTGGCCCAGAGCATGGCGCTGGCTAAAAGTACAAGGCGAGGAAGGAGATAAAGTCATCTCGCAAATATCAGCTAGCAATTAGAAAGTACCCCTAAAACTACAGACAACCTCTGGCAGTCGTCGTCGGGGGACTCCCCCTATCGCCTTGACATCCTCTCCGACACGACGAAGACATGACAAAAACGAAGACGACCGCGACATCAGTATCCATCTGTCGTCCTCCCCCCACCCATGGTGGTTGGACCAGCAAGGACCCACTCCCAAAATCCTTAGGATAGGGTGACGCATTTTGACCTAACGGTTGACGCGCCCATACTCCAAATTTTAATGAAATCACATAAAACAATTAAAAAAAAAAAATTCTTTCATTTTTCTTTGGTTTTAACTATTATCACTATCATTTCCTTTCCTTTAAACTTACCCAAATAAAATAAAAAAAAACAAACTTGTATCGATATAAATTATATATGAATACTTTATCAGACAGCGTAAAAAAAACCTGCCCGGTTTGAAGTGCCCTAGATTCTCACGTTGGGCCTTCGGAATCATTTTCTATTTGTTGCACTCCAACTTCTGCCGTGAGTTGACAAAACAGACGCAATATAAGTCACATTTTTGTTAGCACCACTCTGGTCTAAGCTACTACTGTAAACACCCCGTCTGGGCCCGGGTAGAATTGGCTCAGAGCATGGCTCTGCTGAAGTACAGGCGATTCAAGAGAATAAGTCCCCCTCGCAAACATTAGCTAGTAAAAGGGGGGTATGTTACTCCCCGAAACTAGAGGCGAGCTCTGGCAATCGTCGTCGGGGACACCTCCCCCTTCCCTTTACCACCTCCCAGGCGACGATGACAATGACACAACGAAAGATGAAAAAGACGATGACGACAGCGACGTGAGAAACCCCCTTTCCTCCCCCTCCGTGATGGCTGGTACTGACCAGCTACGGGACTTTCCAACTACATCCCCTAGGCTAGAGTATGCTACTCTCCTGCCACGGCTATTTGTTAATTATGGGAAGCAAATAGCTACACGTATGTAGAGTTACAAGAAACAAGTTTATTAAACACTCAATAATTACATTATGTAATCAAAACCAAACTCTGGCCTATGTCTGTACCGTTTCCGATCCGTAGATCCAATCCAGTCTCCCAGCAAACAATCTCCTTCACCACCACAAAACCTTCATTTCACTCTATAACATCCCATAAACAAAACCAAAACATTCACAGCCAAACGAATCTCAATAGGCACAGTCCTCATGAAACACATAAAATGTAAATTCAAAAACAAGAAACAGGTTATAACAAATATTGAACAAATACAAAGAATGAAATCAAAACGAAACAGCAATAAGCATCTATGATAATTATGAACTCTGAATTAGTAGAAGGGAAAACACAGAAACATTGAATGAGACAGTTACATACAATGAATATGACAAACAAAAACAAACTCAATACTTTATGAAAAACTTTCACAGGTTGAACAATATGACCTAATCGGTTGAAGCTTCGTAGATTCCCACATAGCCGTTAGATAATATCTTCAATACGTACATCCGTCTGGGTCTGGTTCATAAGTTGGCCCAGAGCATGGCTCTGCTAATCGTAAAAGGCAATTCAAGAGAAAAAGTCCACCTCGCAAACATCAGCTAATAAGAGGGGAGTATATTACTCCCAGAAACTAGAGGCGAGCTCTAGCAGTCGTCGTTGGAACACTTCTCTGTTCCCTGGACGACCTCCCCGACGACGATGATAATGATGCAACAAACGATGACTAAGACGATAACGACCGCGACTGAGAGCCCCTCCTCCCCCCCCCTTCCGCCCCCTAGGTTAGAGTGGTGCATTATGACCAAACGGTTGACGCGCCTTTAATCCAAATAATTTTAGAAATGGGCCACTCCTCCCCATATCCCCTAGGCTAGAGTTGTGTATTAAGACTTAACGGTTGACGCGCCCTCTCCCGATCATATGAAGAAGTCGCAGTGACAAACTTAATAAATATTTCATCCGAGATTATTTGTTTTACCAAATTTAGTTCATATCAAACATTCTTCATCATTCATTCCACATAAATATGTTTTTGTTGTCATCCCTTTCATCTCGATAATTTTCTGTTCTTTTATAAACTATGAAAACAATACAACCATCTAATACACCATAAAATCATCAAATTAACTTACAATATCACATTGGCACAATATGACCGAGCCGGTTGAAGCGCCCTAGTTTCTCACGTCAATGTTTGGATGTTATTAAGTAAATTACTGCTTCACAGACTTTACACAGGAGCTCCCCGAGGCGACTGTGGTTCATTCTGCGTTGAGATGATCTCTGAAGACTTATCAATTTCTCTATGAAGACTCAAGTTCCAGGACGATAATATCTGTAAGCCCAGTGTAAAGCGCACGTTCTGAATCTGCTGTGTGAAATGGAACGTGACATTCGAATTGTCCACACACGTCTGACTCACGGATATCTCCTAACAAGAGAAGAGGTTGCTGCTAGATGCGACACACGTGGTGCTTTGCGCATGCTATGTGACCTCTCACAATCATACGAAGAAATTTATCATAGAATGGCGACAAACTTGCAAATATTTCTCACTGGATTTCCGTTGTTTAGCCAAGTTTAATTCACATCTAAAATATTTAATAATAAAAAATCATATCCATCTCAAGTCTGTTTATATTATTGTCTTATTTATTTTTTTAATCTTGTAAAACAATATAAAACATATATTAACCTACAGGAGGCGCAATATGACCTAAAGGGTTGGACGCCCTTGTTCCTCATGAGGTCATCATTCATTTTCTTGTTCGATTACATCTGTAATGTACCTCTAACCATACATAATTATGTTGTTTCCCAAACTCGTGCCTTGTATTCTAGCACATCGATCATATCAGGGATATCACACACAATTCTGTGTTCAAGGGCTATGCTCGTTGTGATATTCCTAATGATTGTGTACATAATGTGATGGTCATTGAATAATAATAAATAAAATAAACGTCACATTCTGAATGTACCAAATAATATGACAATTTGTTGAAGAAAAAATAATCTAATCTAACTATTAATACTACGTCAACTCTGGACTGGCGGCGGAAAGCGACTTTTTCCACGCATGACGTTTTCGCCGCCAAGGAGCTTGATAAACGCGTACATTTTGGACGCTCTTCCACGAGAAAAGATCGACGTTTTCGAAAAAAAATACCCGCGACCCGACAAAAATTTGCTTCCGGGTCAAAAAGTCAAAAATCGCGAAAAACGTCGTTTTTGACAGTTTTTGTACTCGCGGTTGCCGCGCCCAAAGTATGCTACGCACCCAAACGTCGACGGTTCCTACGCGTTCGAAATAATTACGGGTACAAGCAACGCGAAGGGTTCCGGGCCAACTATCATACTTTGGCCGGGACGGCGATAAACAATTTGGATTTTGAAACGAGAAAATTTTATAAAAAAACGCACATATTACTTGGAGCATTCCCGAATTTTCGTTTTTTGTTTTAACGTGTAAACATTAACAAAAACTGGCGCCTTGGGAAAAACATTTTCGGAAATACGTTTCATTCTCTTTTTATGGGACATTGTTTGGATTTTCCGGTTCCAAATTTTTGGAAATTTTTGGGTTTACGGTAAAACCCCAAGTTTTGCTAATTACAAAAGCCAATGAATTGGGTTACAAGATTTAAAAAAATTTGTCCCCTCTTCTTTTTCAGAATGTGCGAAAAAAATTCCCAAAGTTGGACAATTTTAAAAATTTGACATTGCAATTTAAAAAAATTAAAAAATCGACTTCCCTAGGTTTAATTTCCGCTTACAAAGGCACATTTATGTAGAAAAATGATGAAGGAATTTTAATAAAATTAGTTTGATAACCTTGGTTCGAACCCCGGATCAGTAGATGCATTCGAACACGATTCGGGACATTTTTTTACAATATGAGTTTTCATTTAAAATCGTAAAAAGCATGGTACACTTTTTTCTAAAATTAACAGATGGTTTAAAGGCATCGATCGGACCTTTACGATAATCGTGATACCAAACATGACCCATTTTGTAGCATTTGTATATTAGTTATGGAACCCCCCAAATTGACATGCGTGTCCGTTTAGGCATCAAAAAATCATAATTATTTTATCTCACGGTTGCCGCGCCCAAAGTAGGCTTTGCACCCGAACGTCGATGGTACCAGCGCGTTCTAAATCTTTCAGGGTACAGGCACCGTCAAGGGTTTTAGGACCGTTTCATTACTTTGGCCGGGGCAACGATGAACATTTTGAAATGCGCGTAATTTCGAAAAAAGTTAAATTTGCTGTTTAAATAAAAAATGTTTAAAAAATCCAGAATTTTCAAATTCACTTACGGCGTGTGAGAAGTGCCCGTGCGGAGTTAACGCGGGGGGTCCAGACGGCAAAAATGTGTACCGTTTTCTTTTTTTCGGACATTGTTTGGATTTTCCATTTTCCATTTTTTTGAAATTTTGTGATGCGCGGTAGAGCCCCGAGGTTTAACAATTCCGAAAGCCAATAAAATAGCGAACGGGTTAAAACCAAAATTTTCCCCGATATTTCTTTCCGATTGCGAGGGAAAAAATCGCAAAGTTGGAAAATTTTTAACATTTTGCAGTGCAACTTTAAAAGATTAAAATTTTGGTTTTCCTCGGTTCGATTTGGAACGACCAAGGCTCGTTAATGTAGCGCAAGTATAAAGGAATTGAAATAAAATAGGTTTGAGAACCTGGGTTCGAGCCCGGGTTACGGCGAAGCCTTCGAGTTCGGTCCGGGACACTTTTTGATAGTTAAATTTTGCATTAAAGGTCACAAAAAGCACGGTAAATATTTTTTTGTAAAATTCACGAATGGCAAAAACCACTGTATCCGATCTTTACGGAAATTTGGTTACGTTTGAAAGGTAGACAGGGGAGGAGACAAGATTGCAACGCGTGTCCGGTTTTGCATAGAAAAATAAATATTCTTTTACTACATGCTTTTTTTGAATAACCTAAAACGGGCCCTATTTCGACTTTTATGTCCCTACCATGTTGCTCTCATTAATTTCTAACAAGATCAAACTTTCTAAAAAAAATTACTTCGACTCCTATTTCGATTGTCCTGAGCGCCAAAACGGCACTCAAACGTGCTTTGTAAAACCAAGGACGATAAAAAAATGTCATTTTTCGTATGCATGCAAATGAAAAACGTCATTTAACGGTTATGCCTTCAATGATTCGATTACCTTTGTTGTCTTATAAAATACATCAACGGTTCGGCGATTTCGGCCAACAACATCTCAACCCTTCGTTTTCAGATCCTGGGTGCAAAAAACGCACATTACAATATTGTATATTGTCATCAGTGTATTTTTTGCCGCAAATTTATACTGATCACAACATATTATAAATATATTGCGTTCGTAAGCTTGCTAGAGGCTCCCAACAGAACCGACAAACACGTACATTATAAGAAATCTATTTTTAGCTATGAAGTGATGTAATTAGTCAGGCATTGAGTTGGGGGCCCTGATTGGGAAACTTTTTTTATTTCCGGTCATGAATGTCCATATAAAACTCCAGCATATTGCGCATGCACATCGATAACATCATGACATAGAAGCGTTTAGACAGCCTTAGTGCAATCGAGACAACATAGACTTCCACTAATAGAAATAAATGTTTCATACTTTAGCGACTTCCTTTACGGTTGGGCAGTGGCGGGCTTTGGGGGGGGGGGGTGTTGGCAAAGTCAACTTAACGAACACAACGAGGGAATCGAGAGGACAAAGTGGTGAGGAGTGATGTGGGGGAAGTCGAGTTTTATAATATCTAAACCTTGATTATTCAGTGAAATTTATTAACTTTTTTCAGTACGAATCCGAATTTAAAGGACTGTTTTGACTCGACACCGCAATTTCACATTTTTTGGTAAGGAGGGGGGGGGGGGGGTGTTCTGGGAATAGAAATTAAGTCATTTCATTAATATCTTCAAGCCATTTCAGTTTTGAGGCGATTCCAATGGCGTCAGAGGGCTGCATCAGAGGTTACGGCCCTAATACTAATTTTGTTAAGTTTCTTTTAAAATGGTTGGTCATTTTTGGAAAATCCCAAAAACATTGATTCTTTTATGGCTCGGGCAATTTCCGTCCGATCGGGTCCATCTCAGGCTCTATAGAACTGTATAGGTCATGCGCAGCAGTGGTTTATTAGAGGGGTAATTTTTAAAGTCAAAACAGTGATCCGGGCATTCCGTCACCCTTTTTGGGGCATTTTCAAAATTTATAATTTTTTTTCATTCCGATTACGTCAGGGGGCCGCATTCACCGAATCACCTTCATTTCAACGTGGCCAAAAACTTTTTTTAAATTTCTTAAAAGAGTAGTTGGTCATTTTGGGGATAAACATTTTCTGTTTGATTATATCTTCCACAATTACCGTCCGATCAGGTTCATCTCGGGCTCTACGGAACCGGACGGACAAGGTGCATATTTTGACTAACCGTAAAAGTGTCACGAAAAACTTTGGTCCGGATTTATGAAAAATGTGCAGTATGTCTGATCCTATCCATCTTGGGCTTTACGGATCTGCGCGGACGAGGCGAAGATTTAGACGACCGTAAAATCTTTTGTCCCGGATTTTTACAAAGGGCGCAATTATTGTCCAATTGCGTCCATCTCGGACTCTACGGAACCGCGCGAATGAGGCTAAGACTTTGACGTACCCGAACGTTGCCCAACCGCGAGGTCTCAATTATACCGTTTGGGGGGGGGGGGGGCTAAGTGGTGTTTTGGAAATGTCAATTAAGACATTTCATCAATATCTTCAGGCCATGTCATCTTTGGGGCGATTCCAATGGCGTTAGGGGGTCGCTTCAGAGGTTATGGTCCTTATACTGAATAATTTTCTTTTCAAATGGTGATCATTTTTGGGAAATCTTAAAAACATTGTTTCTTTTAATAGCTCGGCATTTTTCGGACGATCGGGTCCATATTGGGCACTATAGAACCGGACGGACAAGGCTAAAATTGTTCGTACCGGAAAAGCGTCCCGAATTAATTGAAGTCCCGAATAATTTTGAAAATTTGTTCAAGTGGGTAAATTTTTTTTACACGCTGGGGATGGCGATTACAGTCTACCAGAGGCCCGAACAAGTGTCCAAGGAAAACATTTCTCACATAATTTACACAAAAGGGTAAAAATGATCCGATTTCGAAAATCATTTTGCACCGTACTTAGAGGCGGCGGACAGCGTCCGGCGGCGTACCGAAAGTGTCCCGGAAAACAAATTTGTCACACGACTTCGGATAAACGACAAACGTTACCCACAAACTATCGTTTCGCGGCCGTATACGCGGACCGATTCGCGATTTTGTCGCGTCAACGAGGTTTTCCAACTACGAGGAATTCCGAGTACGAGGTTTTCCACGTCCTCCGCGTAGCGGCTTTCAAGCCGCGCGCTAGCGCGACTTGTTACCTCACATATTCTTATAAGCCTATGAAACAAATTTGGAAACAAAATAAAAGCTCACAACTAATTAAATTTATTAACTTTCAATAACACAAGTGGAGCAATATCACCTACCCGGTTGAAGCGCCCTCGATTCTCAAGTCGTTTCCATAGTTCGTTAAACAGCGATTCAAGAGAAAACGTCCACCTTGCAAACATCAGCTACTAAGAAGGGTAGTATATTACTCCCCGAATCTAGAGGCGATCTCTGGCAATCTTCGTCGAGGAGCTTGCCCCATCCCTTGACGACTCCTCGACGAAGATGACGACAATGACACCACGAACGATTACAAAGACAATGGAGACCGTGACGTGAGAACACCCCTTCCTCCGCTTACTCGTGGCTGGTTCTGGTCAGCATTAGCCCCTCCCCCCCACCCCCCTTGGTTAGAGTGGTGCATTATGACCAAACGGTTGACGCGTGCTCAATCCAAATAAACCAAAACTATTTATTTACTTCCATTCAATTTTTTTTTGCTATTAGTATCATCACCATAATTTTCTTTTCTTTTATATAACTTAAACTTAGACAACAATATAAGCCCCAAACACACAAATTACTCTTTTCATTAACTTTTAATATCATAGGCGATTCAATATGACATAACCTATTGAAACGCCCTAGTTTCTTGCGTCGACGTTAAAACTATCTTAAAGTGTCCGTTCACCTCTTTAACAAGTTATTCTTAATATCAAATAGAAACATAAACACTAAGTAGTTTGTGTATATTTCCCGACCTACGTCAAAAGGGGTCTTAAAATTCATTGCCGCGTTCAAGAACAGTGACGTCACTGTTCTGAAGCTGGCGAGGTGTTGCAACACAGCACAAATACTAGCGGCGTGTAACGCGCGAGGCAGGTCCCGGTCTACCTGTCGAAATAATCGGTTCTACTAAAACCAAAGCGGAAGACCCACGTTCACAATCACTAACTAGGAAAACGCTAAAGTCCCGTCGCGTTTATGGATGAGCGTTTTTGTAAGTTTTTATCTTGCGTGGGATCTCTTTACTTATCAAGTGCTTTTTGAACGCATTGTAAGTGATTGTTGTCAAGTTTCTATTGTTCCTAGTTATATCAGTGACACTGACTGTATACAATCATACCTCACCTCATATCGAAGCTGCACGCAATGAACAGACTGACATCAAGGCAAGGCTCACTGCTGTGCGCGTGCATGTAGCAGTCAAAAGGTGCGGGGCGGCGAGGTCATATCGAAGCTGCACGCAAGTTGTACGATATTCATTACAAATATTTATTCGATTGCCCCCAAAATCATATCATATCTAACTTTAGTGATTTCAACGTTCCCATTAGGTTTCATCAAGATCGGAGTAGCCGTTTGCCCGGCCGCGGACCAAATATCAAGAAAATATCGCATCCAAATTGAAAAAAAATCGTAAAAGTACGATATTTATGAGAAATAATTCTTCAAATGTACCCAAAAACGTGGCAGGTCTAAGTTCAGAGATTTCGAAGGTCCCCTTCAATTTTCATCAAGATCGCATATGCCGTTTGCCCGGAATCGTGCGAACAAACAGACGGAAAAACAAACAAAAAAGAAAAAACTAAAAAAAAAACAAAAAAAAACATTGAAGCTAAATTTTTTGAGGGGTCAGTGAAATTGAAGTTTTCGCTTCGCTCGCTAAGCTCATCCAACAATACATAACACTGGTCAACAACACTTGTTTTGAAAACATACTGCTAATAAAGTAGCTATGAGATAGCGTCAGTTTTCGTAAAAACGTAAATGTCAGGGTTGCAGTGGTTAGTATCGAACTTTCGAACCGGGGACCTCCCGAATAAGTCTCGCGTGTTACGCTTGTACTATCTATTATAATGTACTGTAAAAAGATAAACAATATTATATCAGTGACACTGACTGTATGTACATTTGGTAATTTAGCTTATTTGTAAATTCGGTTAATTTGTTAAATTGTAAAATTTGGTGTATTATAATGTGTTGTATTGTAAACAGATTCGCGATCTTCTCTATAAACAAACGATCTACGTGGCCGTGACTTACGAGAATCGTGTTGTTTACGTTGTGAACGAAGGCGGTGAGTCCAACAAGCCGATGCCAATGTTGCTTTTGTTTCTGTTAGGAGATTCACTTTTGGCTTGGTTGTTCATAATAGCTACGGCATTTGAACGGGTAAGATATTTATTAATAACTTTGTATTCAAATCAGGCAATCTACAGAGCTCGTGTTCATATACATTATAAGTCTCGTCGCACTGAGAATCATAAGACATGGCTCTGTGAACCAGCCTAGGACCCGGGAGAAGATATCCAGCATCGCTCTGCCCAGCAACCGAGGTGTCTACAACCATCTTAGTTGGCGTGTGCGTCTTGATACAAGAAATAACTGGATTGGGAAGTGCAACTCGTCACTTTGTCGTGGTTTCACCTGCTATGATGAGAGAAGGCAAATAAAGGCAACTAAGACAACTAAGAGATGACGTCCCCGTCTGAGCCCGGGGTAGAATTGGCCCAGAGCATGGCTCTGCTAATCGTAAAAAGCGATTCAAGAGAAAAAGTCCACCTCGCAAACATCAGCTAGTAAAATGGGTAGTATATTACTCCCCAATCTAGAGGCGAGCTCCGGTAATCGTCGTCGGGGACCTTGCCCCCTTCCCTTGACGACCCCCCGGCGACGATGACAATGACACAACGAACGATGACAAAGACGATTACGACCGCGACGTGAGAAAACCCCCTTCATCCTCTTACCCGTGGCTGGTTCTGACCAGCATGGGCTCAAGCTCCTCCCCCTCCCCCACTTAGGCTAGAGTGGTGCAATATGACCTAACCGGTTGAAACGCCCTAGTTTCTCACGTCGCCTATTAGATAATAGCCGGTGAGCGAGAGTGGAGTAGTCAGTTGTGTGAAGGAACCGGGCTGGACTACCATGCCCGACCTCGTCAGAGTTTTATCAAAGTTAACAGTTGTAAGCAAGTGAAACTCCAACCGTGAGACCAGGTGAATTGAAGCACTAGTCGCGTTATTTTGGTTTTGAAGCCGAAAGGGAACGTGCCCCCATCTGTTATTCGTTTATTTGGCCAAAACCGTTTACAGTCAAATCGTGAATTAATGACATTTAAGTGATAGCAGTGTTAAAAATTATTAACAGTGGCTCACTGTCTAATCAGTGCAGTACAATAGTTGATTTGAACTAAAGAATCAGGCGTGAAGCGTACGCTACCACGTATTGGTATTGTAGTCTGGTACTACGCCTATCCCGCCTCAAACAGGTGCATCAAGCGAACGACACGTCCCATCACACCATCACCGGGGGCTAGCTACATCACTGACGTCGACTGCATGATCCAGGACGATGAGTACTCAACAAATATAGCTAATCACATCCCCGTCTGGGCCAGGGGTAGAATCGGCCCAGAGCATGGCTCTGCTAATCGTAAAATGCGGTTCAAGAGAAAAAGTCCACCTCGCAAACATCAGCTAGAAAGAGCGGAGTATCTTACTCCCCGAAACTAGAGGCGAGCTCTGGCAATCGTCGTCGGGGACTTTGCCCCCTTCCCTTGACGACTCCCCGGCGACGATGACAATGAAACAACAAACGATGACAAAGACGATGACGACCGCGACGTGAGAAACCCCCCTTCCTCCCATTACCCGTGGCTGGTTCTGACCAGCATGGGCCCCTCCCCCCCCCCCTCCCCTAGGCTAGAGTGGTACATTATGACCAAACGGTGGACGCGTCCTAATCCCCCCCCCCAAAAAAAAACATAACATTTATTTTATTTTTGTTTTTATTTTATTCAAGTAATTCATTTTTCTTTTGCTATTCTATCATCAGTATCATTTTCTTTACTTTTATAAACACCCCCGTCTGGGCCCGGGGTAGAATTGGCCCAGAGCATGGCTCTGCTAATCGTAAAAGGCGATTCAAGAGAAAAGTCCACCTCGCATACATCAGCTAGAAAGAGCGGAGTATCTTACTCCCCGAAACTAGAGGCGAGCTCTGGCAATCGTCGTCGGGGACCTTGCCCCTTCCCTTGACGACCCCCCGGCGATGATGACAATGACACAACGAACGATGATAAAGACGATGACGACCGCGACGTGAGAAATCCTTCTTCCTCCCCTTACCCGTGGCTGGTTCTGACCAGCATGGGCCCCTCCCCCCCCCCCCCCCTAGGCTAGAGTGGTGCATTATTGACCTAACGGTTGACGCGTCCTTAATCCAAATAAACCAAATAGAAAACAACATTATCATCAAACACACAATAAACTCAATATAATTAAATTTCAATATCACTCGCGACGCGATATGACCTAACCGGATGAAGCGCCCTAGTTCCTCACGTCGTAGTCGTGCAGCAACACTCACATGTGGCGGGTTCTGACCAGCATGGGACAGTGAAGATATTAGAAATGTTCCACCCTATTACACACAAAGGTGTACGCCCTGTCCATACCACTGATTGCTGTATTTTCTATTTAAAAATATCGATCTTTGGTTGGTTATTGCTCACTCGTTGTTTTCGTTGGGGCCTACAGGGTTGGCTTGCTTCCTTTGGCTTAATGTCCAAAACTAGAGGCGAGCTCTGGCAATCGTCGTCGGGGACCTTGTCCCCTTCCCTTGACGACCCTCCGGCGACGATGACAATGACACAACGAACGATGACAAAGACGATGACGACCGCGACGTGAGAAACCCCCCTTCCTCCCCTTACCCGTGGCTGGTTCTGACCAGCATGAGCTCCTCCCCCCCCCCCTTGGCTAGAGTGGTGCATTATGACCTAACGGTTGACGCGTCCTTAATCCAAATAAACCAAAAAAAAAAGCTTAATGTCCCCCACTGAAAATCAGTTATATAAATGAGCGAGTAGACTCTTAATACGAATTTATTTTTTTTATTTATTTAAATGCTCTCTAAAGAAATGTGACAATTTTTCCTTTATGAAATTATTTCAATTTCCCGCACTTTCACATAAAAACCTACCTCAAATATAAGACAGAAACAAAAGGCTATCCAAAGAAAGAGCATGTTATCGTGACAGACGATTCAAGAAATAACGTCTATCTCGCAAACATTAACTAGTAAGGAAGGTAGTTTTCACCCTCGAAACTAAAGGCGAGCTCTGGCAATCGTCTTCGTGGACACCTCTCCCTTCACTTGACGACTTCTCTGCCAATGAAGACAATGACAACACGAACAATAAAAAACGACAGTGCCCGCGGCTTGAGAACCCCCTGTCCTCCCCTCCCGCCCCAACAAGATGTTGTAGATCTGACATGCTTGGGACTTTCCTTCTACATCTTCTAGGCTAGAGTGGCGCACTATGACCTAACGGTTGACGGGCTTATTATCCAAATAAACTAAACTCTCGACTCTCGATTCTCACGTAGAGAAGAGGTGGTATTGTCTAGAATTCGTATAGGCCACACACGCCTTACTCACGGATATCTCTTAACCAGAGAAAAGGTTATCCCCATATGTGACACATGTGATGTACCTTTATCCGAAACATCATTGTTGCAAATTTCCCAAATATGAGCCTGCGCACGCAATTTTTTTTCCCACCCATTCATAAGAAGAACTTCTTAATATAAGGGGCGACAAACTTTCTTAATTTCACATTTTAAGAAAAACTATTTAAAAAAGTTTTTCACATAATACACATTTTTTTATCTATTTATTTCCTTTCCATAAAAAATTTTTGTTTGCTATTTTTATCATAAATCTTTTTATTTTGTTACATAAATTTTAGAAAAAATTTTATCTTTAAACACACCATTAACTCATTTTTTTATCTTTCAAGTCACAGGCGGCGCAATCGACCAAACGGTTAAGGGGCCCTTTTTTTTACGTAATTCTCAAGGGTTTCAGCCCTTTTTGGGGTTTTAAGTGCCCCAAACAGACTATAAACGATTTTTTATCAAAAAGTTAAAATTTCTTAACTTTTGTTAGCTAACACAATTCTATTTAATTAGTTCGGGAAGATAGGTATTTTAAAAATAAAACAAATACATAATTTTTTCTCACTCGTTTTCTTCGTTTCGCTTTGTTTTCATGAATGCCCCTTTTTATTTTGACCTCCAAATTTTTTATATAGTATTCTCTTAATTTTATATGATCACTTAAAAAAACAAAAATAACATTAAACACAATATATCAAAAATATCTCAGTGAGCAACACGAGAAAAACCGGGTTTGAAGCGCCCTATTTTTTCTTGCCCTTGGATATATGGGGAAATTTCCAAATTGTGATTAGTTTTAAAAACCCAAAATCAAAAATTTATTTTTTGAATTTAATTTCAATGCCCCCACATCACGGCTCTTACAAGTAACAATCTTTTACCCATAACGGGCTGTTAACGGTGGATTTAAGTTTCGTCACACTGACAATTTTTGGGACGCCCCCGTCTGGGCCCGGGGTAAAGTCAGCCTAGAGTTTGGCTGTGATTTTCGTAAAGACAGTAAAGAAGCAAAGTCCTTTCCGCAAAACAGCGGGCAAGTAGGGAGCCCCCTTTGTGTTTAAAATCTCGGGCAGTAGTCGTGGGGGACAACCCCCCTTTTCCTTGACGAACCCCCCCAAGACGACGAAGATAAAAATATAACGATGAAAAGCGATCCCGACCGGACTTTCCCACGTATCCAAACGGGGGTATCTCAAAAATCCCCTTTTCGGTCTGGTTCGACCAGCGAGGGGTTTCCCCCAGTTCCCCTGGATAGATTTTTCTCCTTATAACTTACGGTTGACGCGCCCCGAACAAAAAAAACTCAAAACTTAACTAAAATTTTATAATAATTATCACATGTGGGAAATATGATTAAAAATCCCTTTTTCTTACGTCATCGTCGCATTTTATTAAAAAGGTTTTCTTTAAGGCAAAATTTTTTATTTTTTAACAAAATCTCTTTTATTCTTTTTTAAATTTACAAAAACGTAAAAAAAGACAAACGAACCCAGTATAAAAATTTACACCCGGGCCAGAATATGACCTCCCCGGGTTGAAGTGCCCTATATTTTTTCACGTCGTCGTTACTTCTATCAAAATCCGGGGCCCCCGGGGCACAATTGGGCCCCAGAGCAGGGGGCTTGAAAATCGAAAAAAGAGATTAAAGAAAAAAAAATCCCATCGCAAACATCACTAGTAAGGGGAGTATATTACCCCCCCGTAACTAGAGGCAAAGTTTGGGAAATCGTCAGGGGCCTTTGACCCCTTCCCCTTTGACGCCTCCACACGCGATGACAATGACCCCACGAACGATGACGAAGACGGGCGACCGCAACGTGAGAACCCCCATTTCTCCCCCTACCCGTGGTGGTTCTGATCAGATGACCCCTCCTCCCCATACCCCCCGGGCTTTTTTTTAAACTAGCAAACAAATAATTATAAAACACACTAAAAAACTTTTTTCTTTAAATTTCAATACCACGGCGGCGCAATAGACCAACCATTTTAGCGCTCTTTTTTCTCACGTCGTCTTAACCCGTTGTCCGAAATTTTCGGTGGCTGTAGCGATCCGACGACCTGCCTAATAATTTTTTTCTCCTGCTCTGTAGGGGAATTGATGAGGTTGATGGATGATTGAGAGTTGATGATGACTATTGTGATGATGATTGGGCTCGACCTCCGAAATCAAGGGTGTGACCGTGAGCCAATGACCCGGTTTGTTTTTAACTGTGGGCTGCTTAATTGTTAACAAAACAATCTCTCACATACATGGCCTCTCTAGGGGTTCAATCAAAAGCTTTGGCGGATACCGGCACGGGGGAATAGGGGGCAAGAACACGCTGCCCGGGCTGCTAAGGAACTTCCCAGCCCCGCGCCCTTTCATTTCGATCTAGTTCCCTTTCCAATGTCAAGAGTGGTTTCAATCAAAGATTTTTTTGTTTGAGACAAGCATTTTGGGGTGTGTTGCAAAATAACAAATTGCGAAGTTATGACGACAATCTAAAAAATTCGCCCCCTTACGTCTCGACTCTAGTAGAGAAGAGGGGGTATTTCCAGAATTCGAAAAGGCCACAAAGTTTAGCTCACGGATTATCTAAGCCAGAAAAGGTTTTTTCCCCAATGTACAATTGATGTACTAAACATACTCATAAATGCAGAATGTATCAAAAGATGCCTGCGCACGCAATTTGATCTCTCCCCAAATCATAAGGAGAAGATCTGATCATATGATTTAAGATGGAAATTTTATAAATTTTTTACTAAGGGTAAATTATTTAAAAAAAATTTATGCACAGATCACTTTTCTTAATTTATTTTTTTTCCATTGTATATAATTTTTATTTTGCATTTTCAATAATATCATCATCATCATTTTTATCATTTTCTTAAAATACTTTTTAAAAATTCATTCGTTAAATTTTTTTTTTATTCTTAAACAAACATCTACACTTTTCCTCATTTTTTAAATTTCCTTAAATTTTAAAAAACTTTGGTTTGCTTTTTAGTGGGGCGGGGAAGAAAGCCGTGCTTTTTTTGAGAGGGAACCTTTTTTTTATGAATGATTGAAATGTATTCCAGGATGTAATTGATGAAAATTTACCCGGGGGAGTCTTTTTTCTAATTCTGGCGTTTGGCCGCCATTTTGGAAAGGTCCGCCAAATTGTGTTTGTTAATGTTTTTTTTTAAAAATCCAAAATGGAAGAGATGACGAAAAATTTAAAAAGAAAAAGTTTTCCCCATACAATTTCCTAAAAAATAGTGCTAACCATTTTTTTGGAAGGAGAACGGGACGTCACAGAAACGTTTTATATAGTTACTACCAAAAAGTAGCATTTTTTTGTTGAAGCACGAACAATCGCAGTAAAAACTTTTAAAACTTTTTTTTATAGAAACTCCTTTTTAAATTTTTTAAAGAATTCTTCCGTCATAATAAAAAATTGTTTTTGGGCATAAAAATTTGGGTTATTGCATTTCCCCGGGTTTGGAATTTCCCAATGATGATATGAATTTTCCACAAAAAATCAGGTTTTGAGAGAAGCAATTCCTTGTTTTTTGTGAGGGGGCCTTTTTTTTGATTGAAAATATACTTGGATCTTAAGGGTGAAATTTTGCCTGGGAGTTGTAACATACCCCTTACCATAGGAGAAAGACATAAGCAAAATGCCAAAAAATAGCCATGCAGCTAGCTACAGAGAGTCCCACTTGAGTCAACATCAGGATTTTACCAATGTATTTATTTCCACGAATAAAAATAATATCTACATAGAAAAAATAGCTTGGTTTTATTTTTTGGGATTATGAATTTTAAATGCCAAACCCTTTTATACAAATTTTTGCAGTCGATGAAGTGTAGCTGTGAGGTAAATCTTCATCCAGTCCCAAGAGTTCCAAACTGCCTAGATATCTTGTGGTGAAGAGTCTTCAGTTATGGTTAGTTTTTTCCCAACAAGCTTTTTAAAGGGGTCACAGATTTGTCTTTGTTTACTTAAAACATTATGCTGATTTAAAAGCTTTGTTTCATTTAGTAATGCAAAAAATTGAATGATCATTTGCTTTTAGAAGTTTAAAATTTAAAACAAAATGGTGGCTCCCTACTTTCCCCAAAAACCGAATCTCAACTCAATTTTTAAACAATTAATATTTTTCCCAAAAAAACATTACACAGTCCACTAGATCATAATAACAACCAAGCACTCAAACTCCAGTTATGGCAACAAGAAAAAAAAAATATCACCGCACACTAGATCATTATTTAATAATAAAAGTTTTAAAATAAAATAAAGTGCCTTCTGGATACTTAGTACACAAAGCTCTATCATCAAATTTTCTGACTAAAAAGGGTATACATTACAAAAACCCCCCTTTAAATTTTTTTAAAAATTTCTTGAAATTATTAAAAAAATCATAACAGAAAAAGAGTCGGCCCTTGAAACAGTTTGTTGCCACCAATAGTCAAAAATAGAATTATACTTTTATACATCAATACTTCAAATTCAACAGATTTCTTGAAACAAAAAAAAATCTACACCCAATAATGAGCAAAACTACTTTGACTTTTTCCTTTTTTTGACAAATTGTACATTCCCCGTTTTCAATTCCTTTTAAAACATTAAAAAAAACTTTTTTTTTTTAAAATTTAAACCTCAATTAAGAACATAATCAATTTGCCCTCTTTTAAAAAATTTGTATGGACTTCATTAAAAAAAAATACAGCAATTTAATGATTTAAAGGTATTTTTCAATACCCCCCCTTTCCAAAAAAAAAATATTTTTAAAAAATTAAAATTATTTTTTTTGTTAAAAAGAAAAACCCAAAAAAAACCAAAGCCATAAGCCAAAAAAACGTGACTTTGAAACCCAAAAATACATTTAATTTAATCCTTTAACTGAAAAAACCCCAAGAAAATTCAACCAAAACTGATTTCCTCATAACTGTCAAAACTTAGAATATTAAGTTTGAAAGTTAATCAATTTTTTATGGATCAAAAAAAAAAAAAACATTTTTTAACCTGAAAAAATATTTGGCAAACATTTCCTGGTAGTGAATAAGTCAAAACAACAAAATAATCCCCTTTAAAAATGAAAATATCTTTGAAAAAAATGAAAATTGGGGATTTAAACATAACAACAACAACCAAAAAACCACTTTTAAACTACAAAATTGTGAACAACAATGAAACTTGGGGTGAAACATAACAAAAACAAACCAAAAAACCCCTTTAAAATTTACACATATGTTAAACAAGAATTTTTGTAGATGAATCATAACCCAAAACAACCCAAAAACCCCTTCAAACTACAAAAATATTCTGTGACCTAATAAAATTTGGAGATGAAAAAAGTCTTTTTAAAACAACGAAAATTACCCCTTCAAAATTTAAAAAAAATTTTTGAACAGCAACGGCCCCTTTTTTATGAATAATCCCAAAACAAACAAACAACCCCTTTAAAAATGAAAAATTTGTAAATACCTTCTAGAACATTAAAAAAAGATTTTTCAGAATCCGAATAGGTGGTTTTCAATGCAAAAAGGGGATAAAAGTATGTTTAAATAGGTTTAAATCGCGTGAGTTTTTTTTCTGCGAAACTTTTTAAACCATGAGATCATAATCTGTTCCTGTATTTTGTAGTTGGATACCATGATGCTTGTAGCAGTGAACGTGCAGTTTGGTGAGTCGGGCAAAACGACCGTGAGGAAAGTTTTTTGTGATCCTTCCAAATTCTTATTTTTTTATCCAACCCTGACAACTGATAACTGAATGTCGTCAGTCGAAACTCGAAGATCTGTGTTCCTTAATAAAGCATCGGTCCATCATGTTTTCAACTTTACACCTAAACTGTAAGCCATAGCACCGTTGAGTTGACAAATACAACCCCTTTTTGTGGTTGCCCTGGGGAAAGTAGATTTCCTTCCTGACCAAAGTATATGTCCAGTCCCCTTTCCCCGGGATCTTCCTGTTCCAAAACAGTTTTACAACTTACATAGCACCTTCGAGTAGTTGTAGTATTGATAGGTCACGCCAATGCTTTAAAGAAGTACTTCTGCAATTTAATATTTTTTTCTTTAAAAAACCGACACCCCACTCAGGTTTAAATATTGTCTTCTCCCCTTTTGGGAAAAGAAAAATGTTTACCATTAGCAACAACATTTTTTCGGCTCTGTCAAAGGTCCGTACTCATTTCAGTTTGGGAGATTTTTAAACATCTTCGACGCGCACATGGAAAAACATTGACTTCTTTTCCCGGGAAAATCTACTTTTTTGATTTTCTTTTCGTAGATTTAGGTTTACCTCCCCATAGTCTTTTTGCAAATCCGTTTTTGGCCTACTTAAATCGTCGGATTCGTCCTCCTTTTGCACATTTGTCAAAAAAAACAATCCATTTTTTTCTACCATATTTTTTTCATTTTTACCATTTTATCATTTAAATTTTTCCATTTTACATTTTAATTTTTTCCCTTTTATCATTTAAATTTTTACCCATCTCCATCAATGAAGTCATTTATTCCCCCTCAGAGATAAAAATAGTATTTTTAGTCATTTTTGACCAAAACCTAGACTTCCACCACTATAGTATTGACACCCCTTCACCCAGTTCTGCAATTGGATTTAAAATGCTATCATCAGAGACATCTTATCTACTTCAATCTGTAGGCCCATAAAAACATACTGACCTAGAATTTTTTACTCAATTGTTTTAAAAATCTTAAACTCAGGGTAAAACAGTAAGGCCACTAACGTTGGGGTTCCAAATTGCAGTACCCCTCTTTCCCAAAGGGAGAAAGACATAAGCAAAAAACCTAAAATAGCATGCATAGCTACAGGAGTCCCACACTTGAGTCAACTTGGTTTCAAACAATGTCATTTTTTATCCACGAAAAAAAACTAATATCTTACATAGAAATAAAAGACTCTGGTTTTATTTATGGGTTAAAAAAAGAGCCAACCTTTATACAAAACTCTACATCGTGAAGTGTAGCTGATTTGGTAAATTCTTCTCCAGTCCCAAAGAGTTCCAAAAATTTCCCCGTAAAATCTTGTGGGAAGAGTCTTCAGTTTTGTTTGTTTATTCGAAAAATGCTTTAAAAAGGGGTCACAGATTTGTCATTGTTTACTTAAAACACTTATGCTGATTTAAAAGCTTTGTTCACTTTATAATGCAAAAACCTTGAATGATACATTAGCTTCAGAAGTTCATATTTAAAAACAACATGGTGGCTCCCTACATTTCCCCAAAATCCTGAATCTCAAACTCAATTTTAAAACAATTAATATTTCCCAATAAAACATTACACAGTCCACTAGATCATAATAACAACCAAAGCACTCAAACTCCAGTTATGGCAACAAGAAGAAAAAAGACTAACACCGCACACTGGATCTAATATAAGTTTAACATAAAATAAAGTGCCTTCTGAAGCTTCAGAAGTTCATATTTAAAAACAACATGGTGGCTCCCTACATTTCCAGAATCCTGAATCTCAACTCAATTTTAAACAATTAATATTTCCCAATAAAAACATTACACAGTCCACTAGATCATAAAAACAACCAAAGCACTCAAACTACAGTTATGTCAACAAGAAGAAACAAGACTATCACCGCACACTGGATCTAATATGTTTAACATAAAATAAAGTGACTTCTGGATATTTAGTACACATAGTCATCTATCATCAAATTTACTGAGCTAAAGAGGGTAGTACATTACAGAGTCTTTTTTCTAAAATTTTCGTTTGGCCGCCATTTTGGAAAATGTCCGCCAAATCGTGTGTGACAAATGTCTGTAAAAATCCAAAATGGCTGGAGATAGACAATAAGTTTAAATGGCGAAAATTTGCATCAAACGATTCCCACAAAATAGTGCCAATCATATTTTGGGTATGGGCAACGGTGACGTCACAGAACCGTTTTATATTAATTACTAGCAAAAACCAGCTGTGTCCGGTCAAGAGAAGTTAGTACGTGCGTTTTGGTGAGGGGACCTTTTTATGATTGAAATGTATTACCAAGATGTTAAGGAGGAAATTTAGCCTGGGAGTCTTTTTTCTAATTTTGGCGTTTGTCCGCCATCTTGGAAAATGTCTGCCGCTATATATAACCAAAACATATCAATATCTTTGTAACTTTAAGGTGAATAATGGAATTTTTAATTGTTATTGAATTTGTCTAAATGTTTAAAACTTCTTTAAAAATATAAGTGTACCAATTTGGCCGCCATCTTGAAAATGGCCGCCAATATACAAATTATCGGAAACATATCAATATCAATGTAAGTATGTGGTGAATTTTTGAGCTCAAGGTACCATTTGATTGGTATTAAATTAAGCTCTAACTTTAAAATCCCCTTAAAGCTATAAGTGTACCAGTTTGGCCGCCATCTTGAAAAAAGGACGTCGCTTTACAACATAACGAACTCATCAATAAAATATATTATACATCTGTATGGTTTATTTTATAATTTGATAAAGAGTACTAGCTCATTTTGGTAAATAATGAATTGTTTAAATGAAAGGTATTGAATTCATTTGTTGTATGTTTTAGTTGCATTTAGTACAGAACCTCGAACTATATAATATTTTTATAATTCTGCTACCGTTTGCTGCTGCTGCTTTTGCCATCCGGTTGCTCACGTATTCTTTCATGCTTGTTGCCAACTTGATGGTTCCGTCCATCACAAGCCATTCGCTCTTCACAAACATAAACACCCCCTCTGGGCCGGGATAGAATTGGCCCAGAGCATGCTCTGCTAATCGTGAAAGGCAATTAAAGAGAAAAAGTCCACCTCGCAAACATCAGCTAGAAAGAGCGGAGTATCTTACTCCCCGAAACTAGAGGCGAGCTCTGGCAATCGTCGTCGGGGACATTGCCCCCTTCCCCTTTGACAACCCCTCGACGACGACGACAATGACACAACGAACGATGACAACAAATAACGACCGCAACGTGAAAAACCCACCTTCCTCCCCTTACCCGTGGCTGATTCTGACCAGTATGGCCCCCCCTTCCCCCCCCCCTAGGCAAGAGTGGTGCATTATGACCTAACGGTTGACGCGTCATTAATCCATATAAATCTTATTTATCCTTATATTACCAAGGCTAGAGTGGCGCAAACGCCACAAAACAACAAAAATATAATTTTATTATTTTGAAGAAATTTCAACATTTCAAATAACTTCGCTGTCAGAAGAAACATCATATTATTTTCTTTTTAACAAACTAAGAAAAAATTTAACTAACAAAAAAACAAACAAAATCAACATTAAATTAAATACATCAGTTAACTATAATGTCAATTATATGCCGTTTTACCATTCACTCCTCATAAATGGTTCTGACCAGCGCGGGCTCCTCCACCCCATATCCCCAATGGGACAGTAGTGAATTATAACCTAACGGTTGACGCGCCCTTAATAAAAATAAGGCATGTTCCGGGGTTAATGCTCACCCCGTTTCCTTGACAACCTTCTTGTCGACGACGACGACGACTATGACACCACGAAAGTTGACAGATCTATGACGACCGTGACTCCCTCTACCCATAGCTGGTTCTTACCAGCATGAGCCCCCCTCTCTATATCACCTAGGCTAGAGTACCACATTATTAAATAACAGTTAACGGGCCCTTAATCCAAATAAACAAACAGACTGAAACAAAATACTTGCGACTCAGTATGACCTCATGGTTAGAGCGTCCATGAATATTTCATGTTATTATTGTTCATGACTTCTGCGTCCTCATATTTATAAGTGAACTTAAGCAATGTCTGCAGCTGCGTAGGTGTGACCGACGTCTGGTACAACTAAGTTCGATCCTGTGAGGTATTATTCACATTGCATTCCTCCAAAGATATTGACATTGAGTACAGTAGGTCATTGCAATGCTAGTCAGAACGTAGGCGATCTCGTAGACGGTGGAGGGGACAACTTCCCCTTCCCTGACGACCCCCCTGGCGACGACACATTAACACAACAACGATGACAGATGATGACTACCACTACGTGAGTAAACTCCCCTTCCTTCCCTTATGGGCCCGTCCTCCCCATATCCCCTGGACTAGAGTGGCGCATTATGACCTAACGGTTGACTGGTTGTTAGTCCAAATAAACAAAAAAATCATCATTTTATTTTCTTATTGGATGAGCGTAGCGAGCGAAGCGAAGATTCCATTTCACTTCACTGGAGAAAAAAATCCGGAATGTTTTTTTTTCTTTTTTCCTTTTTTTTGTATTTGTTTCGGTCCACACGTATTCCGGCTAAACCAATACTCCAATTGTGATGAAATTTTCTGGAGGCCTTCGGAATCTCCAAACTTAGAATGCCACGTTTTTGAGCGCAATCGGAAAAGTATTTCTCATGAAAATCGCAATTTTACGATTTTTTTCGATTTTAAAAAGAATAATCTTCGACTTATAACACCTACATGCTTAATCCGATTTTAATGATTTTTTCACAGGACCTTTATTTTATGAATTAAGATATTCGTGTGAGATTCGAGAGCAATTGAAAAAATGTTTCTCATATAAATAAAAATTTTACGTTTTTTTTCTTTTTTCAAACAATAATTCTTTGGCTTATAACACCCACATGCTTTATCGGATTGTAATGATTTTTTCACAGAACCTTAATTCAATGAATTAATATATTTGTGTTAAATTTGAGCGCAATCAAGAAATTGTTTCTTATAAAAATCGCAATTTTACGTTTTTTTTTCTTTTTTTAACAATTACGATTAATTTTAAAAAATTTAAAAATTTAAGTTAATTTTTTTTTTTTTTTTATTTTATTAAAAAAATCTTCAAATTAGTAATGATTTTTTCAAAGAACAACAGAAAATCCGCATAACAAATGGCAGCTCAATGCACCAATTACGCTCATCCAACAACGCGGCGGGACTTAAGCGTTTTCTTAGTATATAATTACACTTAGAAAACAATCTTATCCTGAAACACACTATTAACTCATCTCATCAACTTTTAGTATCACGGGTGGTGCAATATGACCTAACCAGTTGAAGCGCCCTAGTTTCTCACGTCGTCGTTGTTAAGATAAGATAAGAAAATCTTATCTTACAAACTTATGTTAGGTGGCGCAATAACATGTACCCGGTTGAACTAGTTCATCTAGTCGTTTTAATTTGTAATTTAATGTATTTGCTTTTGTTTTTGTTTAATGCTGAGACCTCGGTTAATGGTTGGGGTAATTCTCGTATGGGCTAAGGGATGAATTTCGCCAAAATCATAGCTTTGCTAATCATAACAGGCTAGAAAAGAGGAAATGTCCATCTCGCACAAACATCAGCTATAGTAAGAAGGGTAGAATCTAGGTGCCCGTTAGGGTGCCGCTACCAAGCCGCTGTGCGCCACACACTCAGGCACCTAATACAGCAAGCAGAATGGGATGATTTCGAGGTGTCACCCAGCCGTCATGAAACGTGAATTTGTCCCAAAGCATTGCTGTGCTAATCGCCACAGGCGAGGAAAGAGATAAAGTCCACCTCGCAATCATCAGCTAGTATATAAGGGAGTATTTTACTACCCGAAACTAGAGTCGAGCTCTGGCAATCGACGTCGTAGACCTTATCCCCTCCCCTTAAAGACCTCCTTGACGACGACGACAACACCACGAAAGATGACAAATTCTATAACGACCGCGACTTCCCCTACTCGTTGCTGGTTCTGACTAGCTTTAGCCCCCTCTTTATATCCCCAAGGCTAGAGTGACGCTTTACAACCTAACGGGTGACGCGCCCTTAATACAAATAAACAAAAAAACTTTTTAAAAACTTGCGGCTCAGTATGACTTCACGGTTAAAGCGTTCTTGATTATCTCTCGTTATTATTGTTGTTGACTTCTGCCAGGTCACATTTCTGTGTGCTTCGACTCTCACGTAGAGAAGAGGTGGTATTGTCCAGAATTAGAATAGGCCACTCACGTCTAACTCACGGATACCTCTTAACCAGGGAAAAGGTTATTCCCATATGTGACACATGTGATGTACCTTTAACCGTGCATCATATGCTTGCAGAATGTAAAAAATATGATGCCTTGCGCACGCAATTTAATCTCTACCATTCATATGAAGAACTTCTATCATATGATAACGGCGACAAACTTTCTAATTTCTCATCCATAGTTGTCTATTTTACACAATTTAATTCACATCATACATATTTCCTTAATTTCTTTATTTTCATTCACATACATAACTTTTATTTTGCGATTACTTTCATCGTCATTCACGAGTGGGGTTTGCGATGACACATGCCAAAATTTTTAGAAAACTTTTTAAAAGATAGAACTTTCAAAGTGCGTCTTAACAATGTTTTGTCAGACTCGTTCTCACTGGAAACAGGTGTACCACAAGACTCAGTCTTGTCGGTGTCACTTTTTGCTATTGGCATAAACAGTGTTGTGGATCGTATTCCAAAGAGCCTAATGTCGTGCCTATTTGTAGATGACCTAGGAATCTTCTACAGATCGGTAAATTTATCAACAGCTCAAAGACACGTGCAAATTGGATTGAACAATATAAGTGGATGGGCTAGAAAGCGGGGGACACGATTTTCTCCCGAAAAGACTCAGTGCATTCACTTTTGTCGTCTTCAAGGGATTCAAAATGACCCACAACTCTGGTTTAACAATATAGAACTTCTATTCAAACTAAATGTCCGTCTTCTCGGCATGGTGTTTGACAAAAAGCTAAATTGGAAACACCACGTTGTTGAGTTACGCAAAAGATGCATGTTAAAAATCAATCTATTGAAAGTTCTAAGCAATACATCGTGGAATGCAGATAGGACTTGCATGTTGAGAATTTACGGATCTCTAGTTTGCTCCAAGATGGACTATGGATGTTTCGTATACTCTTCAGCAAGTAACACAACCCTTAAACTTCTAGACACTGTCCACCATTGTGGTCTTCGTCTTGCTCTTGGTGCATTTCGAACAAGCCCGGTAGTCAGTTTGTATGCCGAGTCAGGTGTGTCCGCCTTGGCAGAACGGCGAAACCTCTTGATGGGTACGAACGTAATAAAAATTAAATCTATGCCCAACCATCCATCAAACCATGATGTTTTCAATGTGAAATATGTCAGACACTTTGATAACAAACCGATGGCAACCCTTCCAACGGGGTTAAGACGTAAACTTTTGTTTAATCTTGTAGAATTTAATCTGCCAACTGTTCTTAATTTTGTTTTTAGCAATAACCCGCCCTGGTCTACACCAGAGCCGATTATTCTATTCGACCTTTCTCGTTTTGATAAAAACTCTACTTGCGATAGTGTATTCAAAATTAACTTTAGAAAGATTTGCCATGAACATCAAAGGTTTACTTTGGTATTCACAGATGGCTCCAAAATTGACAACAAGGTTGGAAGTGCCTTTTATTGCTCCACCTTAACTGAACGTTTCAGGCTAAGCGACGTGTGTTCAGTTTTCACTGCAGAGTTATTTGCCATCCGTGAAGCTCTTAAATACATTCTACGCTGTCGTTGTGGAGAATACCTTTTGTGTTCAGATAGCTTAAGTTCACTTCAAGCTATAAAACTCATGTATTCTAGTCATCATTTGGTACAAGACATCAAATTCTATTTAGAAAAACTAACCTCTAAGGAATATAAAATAGAGTTATGCTGGATACCTGGACACGTGGGCATAGAGGGAAATGAACACGCTGATCTGGCTGCTAAGGAAGCTTCCCAGCGTCGCGACGTTGATTTCAATCTAGTTCCCGTTCCAGATGTCAAGAGTGGATACAAGCAAAGATTGTTGGATTTGCGACAAGCATCGTGGGATGTGTTGCAAAATAACAAATTGCGTAGTGTGATGCCCACATTGACTAATAAAATTCGTCCTCCTACGTCTCGACTCTCACGTAGAGAAGAGGTGGTATTGTCTAGAATTCGTATAGGCCATACACGCCTAACACACGGATATCTCTTAACCAGAGAAAAGGTTATTCCCATATGTGACACATGTGATGTACCTTTAACCGTGCATCATATGCTAGCAGAATGTGCCAAATATGATGCCTTGCGCACGTAATTTGATCTCTCCCAATCATATGAAGAACTTCTATCATATGATAACGGCGACAAACTTTCTAAATTTCTCATCCATAGTAATCTATTTAACAAAATTTAATTCACATCTTACACATTTCTTTCTTTTCTTTATTTTCATTCTCATACATAACTTTTATTTTGCTATTACTTTCTTCATCATCAATTTATTTTGTTATTTATACACTTAGAAAACAATCTAATCATCAAACATACCTGCATTAACTCTTCTCATTTTCTTTCATTCACAGGCGGCGCAATATGACCTAACCGGTTGAAGCGCCCTAGTTTCTCACGTCATTTCATTAAATTCTTTCAACGAAAATGAAATTAAATCAATGTACGAGTTTGTGATTGCATTTTGAATATAAAACAAATCAACCGCCGATGTTTTCAAGATCGTAATACTTTTTAATTCTTTTAATTGATTTTTTAATGTCTATATTGGCGTCGGTATTCGTATTTTTTATTTCCTGATGAGTATATTTATGTGTATTTACTCGTCATTCATTTCCCTCGGTTCATATTTTTTGCATGTTTATAAACTAAGAAAACTATATTATCATCATCAAACACACCATAAACTCCTCTCTTAAACTAACAATATCACAGGCGGCGCAATATGACCTAACCGGTTGAAGCGCCCTAGTTTCTCACGTTGGTTTCACTTATATTCAATGCATTGAGTTCAACAGTACAAATATAAAAAAAAACTTTTTGTTAAATTCCATGTGTTAAGGCCCGTTGGTATCACAATCTACATTAGTCAGTCAGCCCTCTGTGTTAGTAATCCAGTAGGCACTGGCTTCTTGTTCACATTATTTGTTCTCTTGTTTATTCTGTGTTGTTTATAAGTTGCGCATAGTAACGAGAGCATTTGTTTGCAATCAATGGCGCCACGCTCTTGTGTCCTCTCTTGTTATTTATGTGCGTTTCGTTAATCTAATAAAATACACAGTTCACTTAAACGTGTGTTTTATCCATCACATTACTCAAATTCAAATATGTTGCGTTCTTATCCACCCCTTCACAGTATTTCCCCAACCCCCTTAAAAAAAAAACAATAACATAAATAAAATTGATATACTTAAAACAATAAAAAAAAAATATTAAACTATATCACAGGCGTCGCAATATGATCTAGCCGGTTGAAGCGCCCTAGTTTCTCACATCGTAGTTCTCGTTTAACGCTATCCTTGCAAAAACAAACGCTGACAAGACGGTGACGACCTCGACGTGAGAGACCCCCTTTCATCCCCCTACCCTGGCTGGTACGCGACGCATTATGAGGCTTCTTCTCCCCACACCCTAGGCTAGAGTGGCGCATTATGCAGACGGTTGAACGGGCCTTTAATCCAAGTTAAGTAAAACTCGAGACCCCTTAGGACATGGTTGGTCAGGGTTCATGTGTACTTTGCCGCGTCATGTTTGACATGTTTGTGCTAGGACAAGATTTAAGTAAATGTGAAATGGAGGTTGTCGTTCGATTATATCTTGCTTGCATCTCACTCAAATGTTAAAGCTGAACTTGTAAAATAATTTTGGCGAATTAGTATTGTTAGACAAATATTGACACTTATGTGCAGTGCGAAGTGTTTCGCGCAACCCTCTTTATAATAGCGCCGAGACCCGTCAACTCCACCATAGGTTTGTGGAGGTTGCCAGTGGACTTTTAAACATTTATATGTGAATATTTTAAACATTAATATACAATTCTTTTTGTGTCCTAGGACTACCTATTCCACCTCTTTGTATGACATGTTTATCCTAAAGACATAGCATCGTACAGGTTCCCACTTCTGCGTTGATTTGGCTGCTGAGCCGCTCAGAGTGGTTTCGTGCTAGCCTCCGTTTCTCGGGTTAGCTCGCTAACCAAAACATTCTTGTTGACGCATGTCTGTGTCGTGGCTGGTTCTGACCAGCTGAACCCCTCCGACCCCATATCATATAAAGTTAGATAGGGTGGGGCATTATGATCGAACAGTTGACTCACCCTAAATACAATTTAACTCAACTAAAGAAACGACGACTCTGGACCACAAACGATGACAAAGACTATGACAACCACAACGTGAGAACCCCCTTTCCTCATGCCCCCCTTGACGGTGGAATTTGTTCTGACCAGCAATGGTGACTTTAAATACCAACTATATAGTGTCATATTAAATGATACAGGTTACAGTATGCGGATGATTGCACATTGTACAGAAAGATTTTCTCGAAAATTGATATTGATATTTTGGCAATCCGATTTGAACAACGTAAATACTTGGTGTCGTAAAACGAATGAACTAAATCCACAAAAGGAGTGTAAAAATTTGCTTCACTAGATCAAGAACACCATAAGATGTAATTATAGTCCTTAACGGTTCAATATTGAATCAAAGGATCAGGTAAATTACTCGCATCATTATATCAAAGATCTGAAGTGGAACGAAACACATGGATTTCATTCGTGCAAGGCCGTTCGACAGTTATATTTTATTGCTCGAAACCTGGCAAATGCCCCATTCAATGTAAGAGACATTGTATCTGCACTAGTAAGACCACAAATAACTGTATGCTTGTCCTGCTTGGAACCCCACTTGGAAACAACAAATCAAATGAGAGCGTGTGCAGAGTAGAGCTACTAGATTATTTGCAAAATGCAAGTCACCAAAATTCATAGTGCACAGCAAGAAAGAAAAACTTTGAAAATACCAACTTAGAAGTAGTATTGAAAAACAACAGATCTTCCAATTTCTTGGGGAAGCTTCTGTACAACTGACCTCAACCCATTTTTCACAGATTCAAACTGTAATGTGAAGAGAGTACGGACGTGGTGCACCCTGAAACCTCCCCAGGCAAGAACTTCGTCCTAGTCACCAGGATATTACTATCGGAGTTGCAGATTATGGACTGATTTGCCGTGACATCCGTGAACACACACTCGGAGCCATTTTCAAATCTGCACTAAAAAATTCTTTTCGGTGTATCCTGATAATTCTATTCTATAATTTCACAATACCTTCATTTTTGTCATAATTTCATCACCCGCACTTTTTACATTCTTCACACACATTGGTTTTCTATTTTTGTATAATGTATTTTTAATTAATTTAATTGCAATGTATTAGTATAAGTATTGAGTATGTTGCTAGACACTAAATTGTGGATGGGGCTATGTCCCCTCTTTTAGCAACCTATAACACAACAATGTGTTTTTAAAACAATAATAAATAAATAAATAAATAAATAAAACAATTGTACACAATTTTCAATGTGCGGTGAACACACAAACGCGTTATCGCCGCAACCGTGTAGGAAATAATGTTCAGTATCTAACAGGCGGTGGATGTGCATTGTTGATGAGAAACGATTGAATCGCCTATCTTTGTCTGTCTTGGTCGCATTCGCACCTTCCACTTCGATTTTTTTTAATCTGGACTTTCCTTTCATTTTTGATATTCGGGACGGGATGAAGATTAATGTCAATTATTAGTGTTGGTTACAAACGAAGAAGTTTCTGTCTACGCACCCTGTCTAAGCCGTATAATTGGCTCAGAGCCATTCTCTCTAATCGTGAAGGCGATTCAAGAGGAAGAAGTCCACTTGCAAACATCAGCTTGGAAAAGCGTGAGTATTTACTCCCCGAAACTAGTGGCGAGCTCTGGCAATCGTCCGTCGGTGACCTTGCACAATACAAACAATCAAAAACCTTGACCACGCGTGGTGGGCCCCCCTGTCGACGCTGACAATAACACAATGAACGATGACAAAGAACGATGAACGACTGCGACGTGAGAAACCCCCCTTCCTCCTCCCCCCCCCACCCTAACCGCGTGGCTGGTTTCTGACTTAGCGAATGGATTTTCTTCCCCATGTCCTGAAGGCTTCTGTGGCGAATTCACACCTAACGTTGGGACGCGTCCTTAATCCAAATAAACGAACCGATCATATGAAAGTAAGTCGCAGTGACCAAACTTACTAAATTTCTCATCCAAGTAATTTTTTGAAACAACATTTAATTCACATCAAACAAGTTCTCATTTATTCCAATAAATTTATTTCTTTTGTCATCCTTTCATCTGTATTATTATCCGTTGTTATAAACGCTGAAAATAATACGCCATCAAACCACCATGAATCATTTAATTACTTGTACTATTACAGACGACGCACATGACCTTACCGGTTGAACGCGCCCTAGATTTCTCACGTCATCGTTCGTTAATTTCCATGTATTTCACTGCTTCATTGACTTTACCCAGGAGCTCCCAATCGTTGTGGTTAATTCTGCGTTGAGTATGATCTCTGAAGACCTAGTCCCTCCAAAACAAAAATTAGTTTTAAAAACGGCCGCCAAGTTTTCCTCAAAAGTCTCCGGCTGTAAATGCTGTGATATATAGAAACTTGAGCCAAGCTTTCTATTGCTTTGTCCCTAGTTTTGGCATTGGATGGAGTAAGATCTTTGCCTGTTGACGAGCACCAAGCAACGCATTTTCGTGGGTTAAACAAGTAACATTTTATTAACTCAAAATCATACACAAAAAAAATTCTTGGCCATTTAATTGGGTTTTGCTTAAAAC
Source organism: Sweltsa coloradensis (assembly GCA_024449915.1). Lineage (NCBI taxonomy): Eukaryota > Metazoa > Arthropoda > Insecta > Plecoptera > Chloroperlidae > Sweltsa > Sweltsa coloradensis. The sequence continues at coordinate 79,411 of JAMZAV010003390.1, forward strand.
AGTTTCCTGTAGTATTAGACGATAGACAACAAAATAAAATGCCTCAGTCAAAAGTTCATAGCGAGAACTTAAACACACGGATATCAAGTTTTCATGAGACTGGTTGATACAATCCCTTAATCTTTTATAAATTTTGTAAACATTTAATCATGAAACGCACTATAAACCTCCTTCATTAACTTACAATATCACAAGCGGCGCCATATGACCTACCCGCTGTAGCGCCCAATTGGCTCACGCAGTTTCATCTTCCTTCACTAGCACAAGGCATAAGTTTTCTTATGTTGGTCGAATCACCTTGGTGAATTCTGGTGTTATCGCTTGTGGAATCGTGTCCGTCGATTGATCGTCGTGTTTTCCTACTTAAACATGCCGGTCTCTAGTCTGGTGCATTGTTTCAGATCGTTTGAATGGTGTTGGCGACTGCAGGGTTGGCTTGGTTTCCCTTTCCCTGTGACAAAGTGGGGGAAGATCAATTATTAATATTATTTAGCATGCGTTGAATTCATTTCAAAACGATGCGCCAGACAACGTTGAACCTTGTTCACAATAGTAAGTCCAATACTGAATAATACTCGAACTTTCTGAAGTGACGATTTTAATGAATGTTTTACTGTTCAATATACAAGACTGTCATTATCGGGTACTCATGAGACTTCCCTACTCTTGCCAGACACACAACACTTAGACTACGTACTATACATGAATGTTTAAATAGTTTTTTACACGTTTTGACCCCTTTCAATCGTCCAACGCATACAAATACCGACGCGATATGGGACTTAACGGTTGACGCGCCCATAATCTAATACATCTATACTAATCAAATTAAATTTAATTAGAAAACAATGTTAAAATAACTATAACATTCCATTAATTGACTCACAATATCACAGCGGCGCAATAGGACTACCAGTTTGTGAAGCGCCTCTACTGATTTCACTTCGATCTCTGGTGTATGCTTCAACTCCTTGTAAGGCAGAGATTCTCCTTCCATTTAGCGAATTCCAAACCGATGCAGATTTCGACTTTTTGTTCCATAGTCTTTTAACTGAGGGTTGAACCTAGTAAAATTTAATCCTTGAAAAGAAATAAATGTCTACACAAAAAACCTCTAACCATAACTGACTCGAAAAAAATGATGAAATCAATACGGCCTAAGATAACAGTTTTAAAATCCTTAATTTTGCCTATCTTTCTCTCAAAACATTGCGATGCTCGCTATATCCCCCGTGGTCTGGAGGCCCGGGCGTAGAGTGTGGGCCCAGAGCATGGCTCTGCAAGTCGTAAGAGTCGAGGATAGAGGAGGATAAGACCACTCGCAAACATCAGCTATATTTTGGGGTGGGGGGGGGCGACGTGGGGAACTCCCTCCGTTTTACCCGTGGGCGGTTCTGACCCCAAAAGCCTGGGATTTTCCTTCGAGTGGTCATGTCGTTATTTTTAGGTTTTGCACACGCACAGACGGACGGAACAGAGAAAAAATCTGATCAAGCAAATTACATTATAACTAAATGTTATCACAGGCGGCGCAATATGACCTTCCGGGTTGAAGCGCCCTAGTGTTCTCACGTCGTCATGTCTTTGTTTTTATTGTCGTTTGTAAACTGACAGCAACACACTTTCTATTTTAACCGACACGTTTGTGAATGTAGCTACACAATAAAAACAATTTGAAATAATAGATCACACCCTTTCCTCCCCTACCCTGGTTGGTTCTGATCAGCGATGCCTCTCTCCCCATACCCCTTTTAGAGTGGCGCATTTTAACCTTACGGTTGACGCGCCTTAATCTTAATTAAACAAAATTCGTATATCGCTTACAACAGGTTGACTTGCTTGCTAATTTGGCTTAAATGAATTTACCAGAGCTTATATATTTAGATCTTACCGTTAATGGCTCCCGTTAGTCCATTCTTCTGATCATCTATGACCTACCCCCCGCCCTTGACGACCTCCCCCGACGACGACGACGACTACAATGACATCCACACGATGACAAATACTATGAGACAAAGAAGTGAGTCACATCCCACGTTCCTCCCCCCTAACCCGTGGCTTGATTCTGACGACGGTTGACGCCGCCCCTAATTCAAACCACAAATAAGGTCCGTCGTCGATGTGTCGGCGCAGACGAGAGTTGGCTTAATCTGCTTTAAATTGAATCACCCCACCTAAAATCATTTACGTGACTGAGTGGGTAGATCTGATACATCTGTCGAGACCTGCAATCCTGATGAAGAATTATGCCACGATCTTCCTCGGTCTATAATGCGAATGCAAGGACAACACCCTCGAACACCACTTCACAAATATCCCAACCTCCATATACCTAGTTTGAGACCTGAGGGCGGCATGCTTTGCACCCTGGGCGATAGGTTTACCATGAGAAAGAAATAAGGCGATTTAATAAATAATAATAAAGTCTATACCCGATTTCAAGCAAACAGAGGCCAATTAATTGTGTTAATATATTAACAGTTAGTATTGAAATATAATTGACATTCAAATTTATTAAATATCAGAGTACAAAATACAATAAATACGTACAGTATAAGAATCGAAATAGTACGCTTAATACAGACCGCCTCCCCAATTTGATTCTACAGAAATAATGAATTAACGACAATATTGAAGCTATAAAATGGTTGTTCTTTCTTTTTTCCCCCCCCCCCCCCCCCCTTATGCTGTACATTAACCGTACTGATAGGTACTTATGGGAACCGAAACCAAAGATGGGAAATAATCATTTTCGTTTTTGATAAAAAATCAAATTGTTAGGTTAATATTCGGCGAGTTAACATTTGCGCAATATTTTTCTTGTTGCGGCAACCACAACACGTTATTCAGCGCAGCGCGTAGGAAAATAATGTTTCAGTATTAACAGGCGGTGGATAATGCATTGTTGATGAAACAATAAAAACATCCAACGCAAGCTCTGTCTGTCTTGGTCCATTTTGCCCGTTACAAGTCGTGTGTTATTTCTCTTGACATCTATTACATTTCATTTTGCAATTCGGAAATAGATTCAATTAAATTTGTGGTTGGTCCACCAACGAGAATTCTGTCTTTGTTTGGATGTGGTTTGTTGGTGTGATTTCTGGAGATTAGTTCATCACCATTAGTTTTTGTCATCGGTTTTAGTCGTCCTAGACCTAGGGCCTTGGCTGTTGATTTTATCATCTGCCGACAATTAGGCCCATTCAGCAAAACATACTTGGGTTTGAACAGTGTTGTACTTTTTATTAGCAACTCCAGGGATTTCAAAACCCAAACACCGACATCTTACCCACGATTAGCCTCTTAGCAGGACAAGATTGCCCTAGGTGTGAACAATATTGACGTTATGTCTTAAATAAATAAATAAATAATGAAATTTTGATTTAGAGTCCTACCCCTTTAGTTTAATTAACTGATTTTCATGGTCCTTTAATCAAAGCGACAAGGCCATACACCTAGGCAGGCCCCTACGCAATGAAACAACGAGTGAGCGACAACCAACCAAAGGACGATATTTTTTAAAAGGAAATATAGCATCAGTGTACATGGACGTGCGAACACCGCGATCAACGCAGAATCAACAAGGTTGATTCAGAACAACTACTGAAATTTATTATGTGCCTCGTTGCTAGGACGGTCCATGTCCCGTTTACAAACTCCTCAGACAAGAACTCATGGACTTAAGTCCAAATCAGAAGTTAAAAACTCTGAATTGGAGCGGGAATCGAACCCTGGACTTCTGCTTTGAAGCAGATAGCTAACCACAAGAACCAACGAGCCACACTCCAACTCCAGCTTAGTCAACATCTAAGAAACTGTTTTCTACGACCACAGCGACCAACATTATGTCATTTAAGGAAATAAGTACCACGATGTGAGAACTCGCCCCCCCCCCCCTTCCGACCTCCCACTACCCGTGGCTGGTTCTTACCAGCATGGATTTTCTCCCCCCAATATCCTCTAGGCTTCTGTGGCGGCATAATCACCTAACGGTTGCAAGTCCTTATGCAAATATACTAAAACGAAACTTTCCCATCTCATGAAGAAGTCGCAGTGACACACTTACTTCAACACTTCATTCCACATAATGTTTTTTCTATTGTCAATCACTTTCATCTCTATATTTTTGTTCTTTTTAATAGAACTATGAAAACAATTACAAACCATCAAATACACCATCAAAATAATTTTATTAACAACAATATCACATTGACTCAATATGACCTAACCGGTTGAAGCGCCCCTGCGTATCTCACGTCGTCGTAGCACAGATTTTCAGCACGTGATGCAGTAGCTCCCCGATCAATTGTGGTTCATTCTGCGTTGAGATGATTCTGGAAAGAACCTAATCAATTTCTCTTATGAAGACTTCAAGTTCCAGGACGATAATATGCTGGTAAGCCCAGTGTAAAGCGGCACGTTCTGATCTGCTGGTGTGAAATGGAACGTGACATTCGAATTGTCCACACACGTCTGCTCACGATATCTCTAACAAGAGAAGAGTTGCTGCTAGATGCGACACACGTGGTGCCTTTTGCGCATGCTATTTAGACCTCTCACATCAATGAAGAACTTTAGTCATAGAATGACGACAAACTTGCAAAGTTTAATTCCTCCCAAACTCTTTATGTTTTTTATACCATTGTATATACATCTCAAGAAGGGTTAAAATTATAAATCCCGGTCATCGAAATCCATACCAGTCTGGGCTGGGGTAGAATTGGCCAAGAGCATGGCTCGGCTAGTCGTACAAGAAACGATTTCAAGAGGAAATTATATCTCGCAACATCAAACGAATTTAGGAACAGTATATTACTCCCTAAAATAAGAGGCGAGCTCTAGTGTCGTCGCGTTGACCCACCCCCTAACCCTTAAGACCACTGCCTGACGTTGACGGACTGGCAACCTAGAACATGACATAGACGTTGACAACAGGACGACGTTAGAAAAAAAAAAACCCCCCCCAATGGGGCCCACTGCCCGTGCCTGGTTCGTACTAGCGAGCCTCCTCCCATATTTTCCTAGGATAGAGTGTCGCTTATGAATCCACACTGTGGACGCCATTAATCCAAATAAATCTTTAAAAATAAGGCGAAATCCGATGTCCGTGGCAAGTAACCATAATAATAAAGTTCGCAAACGACAGCAATCACCACGTCACCACTTAAATTTGTATAAAAACATGTAATAGTTTATGTTATCTTTTGTTCCACCTTTACTGTATTCGCAAAGATCCATGAACATCAATACCGTGACTATGGAGCTGGAGCATAAAATTACGGGACTAAGGCTGTTAAACCCATTAATATCCACTACAAATCTCACCCCCTGCAATTAGACCTTCTATCATATGATACTGGTGACAACCTTCTAAATTTCTCCATTAAAAATAATACATTTAACGAAATTTAATTGACATATTGATCACACTGTTTCACCGTTTTCTAGTTCAAATACGTCCATTTTCTTTTATGCTTTATACTATCATCTGGATCAATTATTTATTATTATTTATTAGTATTTATTATTTATTTATTTATTGATCCACATTGCTTGCCATTGACAATCTCACCGTCGACGATGCCCAGGACACAACGAACGATGCATAGAATATGATGACGACCGCAGGACGTAGAAACCCCTCCCCCCTCCTCCACCTTATTTCCCATTTCCCATCGGTGCTGTTCTGACCCGCTTAAGACTTTCCTCCCCACATCCCCTAGGCTAGAGTGGCTTATAAGAACTACGGTTACGCGCCAGTAATCCAAGTTAACCTAAAAACCATAATTAGCTCTTCTTATTTCTATATAAACTTGAAAACAATAAAATCATCAAACACATCCATTAACCATTGCTTAACGTTCAATATCACAGGCAGCGCAATATGACATAACCGGTTGAAGCGCCCTAGTTTCTCACGTCTGTGTGTCCGTTGTTTCTCATTAGTGAGATTAACTCGGGACCGCTCCCCGCACACCACAGTACAGAGGCGAGGCGCACATGGTAGGCCTACATACGATTTACCTCGACTCCATAGTCAAAATAAAATATACGATGTATGTTGGGTATTCACTCGTTAGATTCAAAATATATTTCCTGCAAGCCTAAATTCTTATGAATTTGCTAAGTGAATGAACCTAAATTGGGTACACTAATACCTGTGAACATATTACAACCGTCGACCGAACTGAGGTCCCATCGGGGGGGGACAAAATCTCCGTAAGAATCTACAGAAAATATAATGTCCTTGTATTTATTATTGTAAACTATAGGTTTAAAATTTTAACATTTTTCTTTTTCGTAATTAAGTAAGTTCATTCAGCAAAATTAATTATGAATTACCAAAACAGGGTACAGATTTGGAGCCATATTTTTGCGTGTTTGAATGAATATTTGTGCGGAGTTTTAAGCAGCAGCATTTCAAAAGAGCGTTTAAGATTTTGCTAAGAATACCCCTACCTTGGCTGGTTGTACCGCATAGAAGTGTCCCTCCCTTCATCCTCCGCAGAATGGAGTAGCGCACTTTGACTTACGTTTAGACGCGACCTTAATCCAGTTAAACTATTAGAAAAACAATATTATCAACAACCACAAACAACTGTTATTTTATGTTTATGTGGTTTTTGGTATCACTTTTTTCCCATGTTTCACAATACTGGTCAGACGAACTTTTCTCTTAGTAATTGTCAGCCATAATCTTGTGTGATCTTTTGTTTGAGACACAATTGAGTATGGGTGACAATTAACACAGGCAGGAGGGAGGTGAGCCTTTATTTCTTCATATGGGTGTGTTGAAGCGTAGTCAATGTTGTTACCGCCACTTCAATAATATTTGTACGGTTTATCCAGTACAACAATCCACTAGATGGATATTTATACCCTCCCCTTCCTGATGTTCACCAAGTCCAACAAGGGGACTGGACTCTTTCTGAAGGGATATTCTTGGTTGGACAGGAATCACAATTCACTTTTCAAGGATAGCTTTAACAACATAACCTCCTTTAGAGCCGGGGAGGACAGACTCCTAGTGGAAGTGAAGGGTGCGTGTAGACTGGATTGATATCTCTTCTAAAGACTCGTGCTTAGTCGGGTAGGTCATACAACGCATGTCTTCTTCCTTAATTCATTCTGATCTTCAAGAAGTACTGCTGTCCTCTTCTTTCCACACTCTGAGAGATAGTTTTTTTTTAACATGATGTTTGAAGATGGTAGTTTGCCCTGGTCAGGATCTACAACCTTCGTAACCCTGGGGTTACTGGCTTGTAATACTTCCCAGACTTAGAATTCGCCTTACATGCTACGTGGCTTATCCTTGCATCAGTTTGCATCTTGGAACCACTCAGAAGTCGCATAAAACTGAATGTGCTTCTTAACAGGATCACTTGAAAAGTTTGCGAGTCAAGACGTAATAAACCCACTGTTCCGCAAGTATTGGACGCATCAAATAGCTGTAGGTGTGAATACCATTGCCTCGCGGTTCTTCTTCGTGATGCAAGAACGTCTCTGAAATTTAAAACAAGGTGCTATAAACGTTACTTAATGTAAGTTAATATGTGTAAGTTTATACCCTCACAATAATAGATGATAAATAGTGGTACAATAATAATAATTTTACATACTAGGAAACGCTTAAGTCCCCGCCGCGTTGTTGATGAGCGTATATGGTGCATTGAAATGCCATGAGTTTACGTCGGATTATTCTGATTGTTCTGTGAACAAATTTCATTACTTAGTCCGAAGAATAATTTTTTTTAATTAATAAATTAAATAAAAAATTAACTTAATTTTTGGGTATTATTAAATAAAACGAAAATAAAAAATTACCTTAATTTTTTTAATTAATCGTCTTTTTTTAAAAATAAAAAATCGTAAAATTGCAATTTGTATAAGAAATAATTATTTCGATTGCGCTCAAATTTAACACGAATATATTATTTCTGAAATTAAGGTTGCTGTGAAAAAATCATTACAATAAGATAAAGCATGTAGGTGTTATAAGTCAAAGAATTGTTTTAGAAAATAAAAAACCCGAAAATTTTGGATTTTCATGAGAAATAATTTTTCGATTACGCTAAAATTTCAAACGAATTTTAAATCATAAAATTAGGTTCTGTGAAAAATCATTACAATGGATAAAGCATGTATGTGTTATACTCGAAGAAATTTTTAAAAAAATCGAAAAAATCGTAAAATTGGCGTTTTTTATAAGAAAAACTTTCCCGATTGCGCTCAAAAACGTGGCGTTCTAAGTTCAGAGAATTTCGAAGGTCTCCATAAAATTTCATCGCAATCCGGAGTATCAGGTTTAGCCGAATCGTGTTAAACCAACACAGCAAAAATAAAAAAAAAAAAAAAAAAAAAAAAAGAAAAAATAAAAAAACATTTCCGATTTTTTTTTACTCCAATGTAGTGACGTATGGAATCTCGCTTCGCTCGCTACGCTCGCTACTCTCATCCAAAAATGTCAACAAAATAGTGAATGAGATTGTAAATTTAATTATTTAATTATTTAGTCCCTTGTATAGGCATGTAAAAGGTATTATTACACCGAACATTAAAATCTCTTGCAGTATTGTTTTTTTTGTTTAATTTATTTCGCATCTTTCATCGTGATTGTTATTCTCTTTTCCATCATTTATTTTCATCATCATCATCATCGCCTACATTGTACTATGTACTCATCCACAAAGGTGTAAATAAATTAATAAATAAATAAATAAAAAAGTAGAACTATCGTAAGTCCTGTATTTAAGGGCTGGACCTCTATGTCGATAGGTATTTATACATTTACAAAAATGTGCTTCAGATTGAAAATTACAATTTTTCTCGTATAGGTTCTAATCCAAGATGTGTATTTTTAGCTCATTCGGATTCAGCATAAGGGCAAAATGTGGTATAAATCAAGAGTTGCGTTACTTTCTTTTTTTATATATATAACTTAATTCAATGAGTAGGTATAAATAAACATCATAGGCCCTACCTCATTGATGTCATCTTGAAATTCTTCTTTTAACCAGTGAAGTCTTTCATCATTTACTGCTGAGAAATGTCGTTTGTCCGGATTGTTGTGCTTTAAGGAACTGCACTCGGTCACTTGAATCATGAACACTGAAGAATTTCTTCAAAGAGTGCATAAATTCGTTTGTGGGTTGTGCTGTGCTGAAGTCTACGTTGCTGGTACAACGATCAGAATGCAGCTTAATATATTCAAAGGTGGCAATAACTGGCAAGGAGAAAAGTTGTACGGCACTTTAGTACAGGTTGCTCAACGACGGATCCCAAATAAAACGGCTAAAAATGGTAGGAAGGTTTCACTTGACAAAAATGTTCATAAGGTCAAAGAAAAGCGATCAAGAAGGGGAGCCATGAAAAATGTCCCTTAAGATTCAAAATGGTGGCCATGAAAGAATATGCCTATTAATTACCTAATTTGAGTGTAAAAATACAGTAAATGATGTAAGGAAGGTGCTACTTGACAAAAATAAGGCGATTCAAGAGAAAAAGTCCACCTCGCAAACATCAGCTAGTAAGAGCGGAGTATCTTACTCCAGAAACTAGAGGCGAGCTCTGGCAATCGTCGTCGGGGACCTTGCCCCCTTCCCTTGACGACCCCCCGGCGACGATGACAACGACACAACGAACGATGACAAAGACGATGACGACCGCGACGTGAGAAATCCCCCTTCCTCCCCTTACCCGTGGCTGGTTCTGACCAGCATGGGCTCCTCCTCCCCATATCCCCTAGAAAATTAGATAGAGTGGAGCATTATAACCGAATGGTTGATGTGCCCTAAATCCAATTAAACTCAACTAAAGAATATGACAACACAAACGATGACTAAGACGATGACAACCACGGCGTGAGTTCCCCCCTTTCCTTCCCCCTCGCCCTACGGAGGCTTGTTCTGACCAGCAATAGGACGTTAAGAACAAACTATATAGGTGTCATACTAAATGATGTTACATAAAACAATTGCACAATATTTTCTTGTGCGGCGAACCACAAACGCGTTATTCGGCACAGCCGCGTAGGAACAAAATCTTTCGGTGGATGGTGCATTGTTGATGAAACAGCATCCAACGCCATCTTTGTCTGTCTTGGTCGCATTTCTCACTTTCCAAGCCGTGTTTTACTTCTCTGGACTAAATGAGATTTTATTTTCGAATTCGGGAAGAAGATTTAAATCAATATTAGTGTTGGTTACAAACGAAGAAGTTCTGTCTACGTTTGGATGTGGTTTGTTGGGCGAGATTTCTTAGAGATTAGTAAAACATCATTGATTTGGTCATCGGTGTAGTCGTCTAGACCTAGGGCCTTTTTAAGATTTTTTTTTCTTTTAAAAAAACAAAAATCAAAACACGTGGTGATAGCCACCGACTTAACGATTTTTTATCCGCCACCGAAATCATTGTTTTTAATTTATTTTATATAACCATCCAGCCTTCTACACGTATGGCAAATGTAAACGTTTGCAATCTAGGTTTTTATTTATTGTAGGTTTAAATCGCAACGAATTTTGATCAGTTTGTTAGCAGTTCTCAGCTGGTAACGGATGTATGTTTAAAATTTCAGCTCAATCTGTTAAGCCGTTCTGCCGTTAGGCATTGGACAGACAGAGTCACAACATTCACAGTGAGTGCTGTTTTTTTTCGACCTGCGTTGTAGACTACGTTCTCTGCGTTCACTCGTCTAATAATATTTGAAACACAATTAATACATTTACCGTCGCGTTTACTACACTTAATAATATTATTACAACAATATTCCACCCTCCGTAATATTAACTCGATGTAAGGCAAGAAATAATAAAATTAAAAAGTAGAGACCCGGCGCCTCCACCAACAATGCTATTCTTATGGAGTTAGTCTTCACGAGGCAAACATGTACTCGGCACACTCGTAACCACTCAAACTTAGTATGTACAACGCTCTGGAGATAAAATTGAAACAACATTCACATGACACAGATATTTTTATGCATATCAACACAACAACAAACAGAATTGCTATATGTAATAAACCCTACTATCCACCATTGTTAAGCGTAAAGTCCACGCGACGGGAGCAACCTCTTCTTGTTTCTCTTGCGTCGACTTACTGCGTAACCATGGTGTATAGTAGGGTTTATTACATCTATCAACCTCCGTCTGGACCCGGGGTACAATATTACTCCACGAATCTAGAGGCGAGCTCTCGCAATCGTCGTCGGGGACCTTGCCCCCTTCCCTTGACGACCCCTCAACGACGATGACGACAATTACACCACGAACGATGACAAAGACAATGACGACCACGACGTGAGAACCCCCCTTTCCTCCCTTTACCCGTGGCTGGTTCTGACCAGCATGACCCCCCTCCCCCGCCCCCTCCTAGGCTAGAGTGGTGCATTATGACCTATAACCGTTGACGCGTCCTTAATCCAAATAAACCAAAAACCAGTATTGAGTTTCATTTTTTAATCTAATAAAAAAGTAACCCTCTTTTGCTGTCACTATCATTTTTATAGTATTATCTTCTTGTATTAACTTAGAAAACATTGTAATCATTAAACACAATTAATTAATTTTATTCTTACAATAACACCGGCTGCGCAATATGACCTAACCGGTTGAAACGCCCCCTGGTTTCTCACGTCGTACTGAGAGTTCTTTAAATATTCAATGTAATCTACGAGATACGTGTGCAAAGTTTAGTTTCAGAAACTGTCTCCAAAGCTCGCTAGTCTCTCAATTCCTCACCAGGTAGCGTGCGAGTCGCAAGTAATTCCGAGATCACTCTAACTCTGAGCAAAGAGATAGTCATACGTAGCGTGTGAGACTCTGATGAGGGAGGTCACGGGCTCGAATCCCACCACCGGCAATCCTGACTGAAAGTTTTCCCCGAGGTTTTCTTCAGTAGTTAATGCGAATGCTGGTAGTGAGTCCTCTGTAACAGCCCTCGGGCATTCCCTTATCATATGGACATCAATCCAGAAGTTAAACAATCTAACTCAGCGGGGTATCAGGACCTACGGGAGTGTTTCCCAATAAATGAAGTTGAGAAACCTTCTTATCAGTTACCTTACGCCCTAATAACCTGGTTAGTCACCTACACCGGCCATCCTTACTTAAAAGTGTTATTCACACGGTAGCGTGAGAGTCGCAAGCAATACCGTGTTAACTCTACTTCCAGTTTGAACAGAGCGCCGTATACTTTGTGTTCGTCTGGTCCTGAGTTTGAACAATCAGTTGCGCGTTATGACCTCACGGTTGACGCGCCCTTAATCCAAATAAACTTTAAACATTCAGTTGAACATTAAAGATTTACTTTGGTTTTATCAGGTCGGAATATAATGCCTTGCGCACGCAATTAGATCTCTCCCAATCATATGACTGGCTTCTATCATGATAACGGCGACGAACTTTCTTGATCCCTCATATGAACCCAGCAATACGTAAGTAATGGTAAAGGGATGGCTACTCGCCGGCACTTCTGGCCACTGCTGGACATTGCCTGTCCAGCACCTGAGAAGTGACAAACCATCAATGGCAAAACATTTTGTGGCAGGCCAAACCTAAAAATTCAGACATCATAATCACTTTATTTTCCTTCAAATAACTTATTTCTCTTTTGCTAATATTAACATCTCCATCACCTTATTTTCTTTTTATTAATTTATTAAACAATATGACGATCTAAATAGTTTATTAAACACTCTCACAGGCGGCGCAATATGACCTAACCGGTTGAAGCTCCCTAGATTCCCATGTCGCCGTTGAACGTATCATCATCCTGTGACTCCTTGGTCTGGTGGTTAGTGTATCTGCTTCTAATGCAGAAGGTCCAGGAGTCGGTTCCCTCAAAAGTCAGAAGTTTTTTAACTTCTGATTTTGACTTAAGTCCATCAGTTCTTGTCTTAGGATTTGTAAACGGTGACTTTGGAGCCGCTCTAGCAACCAGACACATGATAAATTTAAAGTTGTTCTGAATCAGCCTTGTTGATTCTGGCGTTGATCCGCGGGTTATCCGCGGTTATCGCTCACTCGTCGATTGCGTCCGGGCCTACAGGGTTGGCTTGATTGCTTTGGATACGGTCCCCAACTGAAAATATGTTAAATGACTGAGTGGGTTGACTCTTAATAGGAATGTATTTATTTATTTATCTTCTCAACTAAATGTACGTTCAAAAGTGATCCACTCCTGGTAGATATTTGTTTGATAATCGCGCGTGCGGGGCGGGTGTCCTGGTTTCCAAGTTTCCTTGATAGAATATTAAAATTACTTTGTAACCACCACAAACCCTCCCAAGTCTATTACTCATATACAATTAACTTTTAAACAACAACGTATTATTTAAACTTTTATATTGAGGAGGTTGTGGTGTAGGCCACACACGTCTGACTCACGGATATCTCTTTACCAGAGAAAAGGTTGTTCCTAGATGTGACGCATGTGATGTACCTTTAACCGCTCATCATATGCTAGCAGAATGTACCAAATATGATGCCTTGCGCACGCAAACTGATCTCTTTCAATCATATGAAGAACTTCTATCATATGACTACGGCGACAAACATTCTATTTTTTTCATTCAAAGTTATAACATCCTACTCCCCGATTCGTCGTCGGGGGCCTTGCCCCCTTTTCTTGACGACCCCTCGACAACGATGACGACAATGACACTACGAACGATGACAAAGACAATGACGACCGCGACGTGAGATTTCTCCACCTTTCCTCTTCTACCCGTGGCTGGTTCTGAACAGCATGGGCCCCTCCTCCACAGCATTCACAACCAAAGAATTTTGAAGGAGAGCTTGGCTGCTGTTTATTATTATTTTTATTACAAATTTTTGTTTTTGTGGGGGATATCCTTTTAACAAGAAACTCTATCTAACTTGCGAAACTATTCCTAGCTAGACCCAGAGCGTGGCTCTGCTAAGGCGAGGAAAGAGTCTATCTCGCAAACATCAGCGAGTAAGTAGCGGAGCTCATTGCTCCCCACAACTAGAGGCGAGCTCTAACAGTCGTCGTCGTTGACCTCTCCCTCTTCCTTGACGACCTTTTTGACGACGAGGACGACATTGACAACACGAACGATGACAAAGACGATGACTACCGCAATGCGAAATCCTCCACGTTCCTCCCCCTACCCGTGACTAATTCTGACCAGCATAGTATTTAACTCCCGTATCCCCAAAACGAGAGTGGCGCATTAAGACCTGACGGTTGACGCGCCCTGAATCCTTAAAACTTGGTTTTATTATTGAAAATATCCTGCTCGTTCATGTTTACCCATGGATAGGACAACATCGACAAACTTTTTTCATACCCGTTTTCGAAGTAATTTGTTTTACCATAATTAATTATCTAAACTGTTCATTTTTCACAAAATAATAATATTTTTTATAAATTATGTTATTATTATATTCTATTACTTTAATAGGTGAGAAAACAATATAAAAATCAAACACAAATTCAGTTCTTAAACATACAATGCCACTGGCCGTGCAATATGACCTTCCCGGTTCGAGTGCCCTAGTTTTTCACGTCGTCGTGTTGTGTATGTCGGATGTCCCCGCATTGGTTTGGAACACTACTCTTGCAGGGAATCACAGGTGGTTTCAACTCATTGGTGACTGCGGTTCCTTTTGATTTCTGTACGAGCAACATAAATCCCCGAAACTAGAGGCGAGCTCTGGCAGTCGTCGTCGTGGACCCCTCCCCATCCCCTTGACGACCTCCCCGACGACACACATGACAACACAAACGAAAACATAGACGATGACGACCACGACGTACCCCGTCTAGGCCCGAGGTAGATTTTGTCCCAGAGCCTTTAAAACAAACTTAGAACTATTTATGAGGCATGTATTTACCAATAGAAAAACCAGGAGATGTCAGGAACATCCTAGCCCTATAGTTATCATCAACACACAACAAACTCGGTCTATTTATTCACTAACAACATCACATGCGGCGCAATATGACCCACTCTGTTGAAGCGCCCTAGTTTCTCCCGGGGTTCTAATCTGGATTGAGATATTCGGATGCGCTTAACACTACGAGGACGTCCCGCATAAGGCATGGGATTTAGTAATTGCCCTGCACTCTCATCTACTACCCCTCATCGCCTCGAATATCAATAATGCAAAAATAGGGTCGAATAAAATCCGTAATGTCCAGATAGCAACATGATGCAACATGATGTTGGCGTGAATTCAAACATTAGTCTCTATTCAATAGACGGCTGTGTTGAAGAACATGTTTTGTGATGTACGACGCGCTACGATGAAGACATATTATGAAAAACACCGAGAAGAGAATGAAACTTTGTGAAGTAGTGGATATAGTATAGTAGTATAGTACCACGTTGTGGGGAGACACAGATGACACACTGCTAGGAGATGGTAGATTGTAGCTACCACGTTGTGGGTAGACACAGATGACACACTGCTAGGAGATGGTAAATTGTAGCTACCAAGTTGTGGGTAGACACAGATGACACACTGCTGGTAGATGGTAGATTGTAGCTTCCACGTTGTGGGTAGACACAGATGACACACTGCTAGTAGATGGTAGATTGTAGCTACCACGTTGTGGGTAGACACAGATGACACACTGCTAGGAGATGGTAGATTGTAGCTACCACGTTGTGGGTAGACACAGAGGACACACTGCTAGTAGATGGAAGATTGTAGCTTTCACTTTGTGGGGAGACACAGATGACACACTGCTAGGAGATGGTAGATTGTAGCTACCACGTTGTGGGGAGACACAGATAACACACTGCTAGGAGATGGTAGATTGTAGCTACACACTGGCCCTGGGTTCAATTCTATATCGCCTGACAGAGCCAGAAGCAGCAGAGCAACTTCCATCAACTATACAGGACATTTCACAGAGCGAGAAACCGTAGACCTGCACTTTCGTTTACTAGAACCTGCCCAACCTCCAATTTTCCCTCTCAAAGTTGAAGAACCGTGAGTACGGCCAAACATGGAATTCAAGCATATTTACCAAAACGAAATTCTTCACTTGGTACTGACCCTTAGATCTTCGACAGGCAATCCACAGAAGCGTCGTTGCATAAACAGAGTATATGTCATCACTAATATTTGGAGTTTGAACAAATCATTTAAATAAGCAGAATACTATACAGAACGTGTCATCAAGAGCGGGAACTTACGATAAACAGCCATATTAATAAGCTAAAGTTATCAAAACAAACACTTGGTTGCTACGGAACAAAAACACACAACTAGTATATCTACAAAATAGCAAATTACATCGAATTAAAACATTTAAAACACACGAATAGTAAAATAAATTTTCTCACTAACAATACCACACGTAGTACACATTCCACTTGACCTATTAATATCAAATAGTTACAAAACAAAAACACAATTCAAGAACATACTAAATTAACACTTTTCCACAATGAGATACTACTTTCAAATCAAGTCCCCCCTTTCCAGCCAGTTTTAGCAGTCATCCCATTCTTTTTTTCATAAAAGTTTGTTAATCGCAAATGGCGATTCAGAGAAAAAGTCCGTCACGCAAACATCAGCTAGTAAGTTTATTTTACTCCCCGTAACAGGAGGCGAGCTCTGGCTATCGTCGTTGGAGACACGTCCCCTTTCCCTTGACGACCCTCGACGGCAACGACAAAGACAACCCGAACGATGAAAAAGGCGATGACGACCGCGATGAGAGAGAACCCCCACTTTTCTCCTTCTACCCGTGGCTGGTTCCGACCAGCCTGGCCCCTCCCCCCATATCCCCTAGGGTAGGGTGGTGCATTATGAAACCTAACGGTTGACCGCGCCATTGATCCAATGAAACCATCAGAAAGTGTGCGCTCCTAAACGTAAGTAAACTGTTATTCTTCTCCACACACGTTCATTTATACTAACACACAACAAACTTAAATAAAAACTCCTTATAATAAAGTAGCAAATAAAATACATAAATTGTGTATTTCGAGTCGCCCCATTCAGTCCCATTTAACGGGTTTGAAGTAGGGGACATTAAATTTTCCATGCCATGCCAGGAGCCGACACCATCGACGAGCGAACAAAGACTTGTCTCATAAACTTGTGACATTTTACTAAAAGTAACAACAATGTGGCAATCATTAAAAAATCCATGTGCCATTAGAAAGGCGTTACCTAAAATATTGGGAGATAACATTAACTATTAATGTCGGTCCATCAAGAAATAAATTTGTAACAATTTAAATATTTTCCAATGAAAATTACCTAAACATAAGCTTACCTTAGAACACCATGGCGAGTTAAGTTTTAAAAATACGATTTAGGGAATAATTAGAACAACTAAAATTTTAGAGGGTTGTTTGTGGGTTGAAAAGTTATTGTTATTGCAATGATACCAACTGTTGTGTTGTGTTGTGTGTTCTCCCCGTCTGGGCCCAGGGTAGAATTGGACCAGAGCATGGCTCTCTAAATCGTACAAGGCGATTGAAGAGAAAAGTCCACCTCGCAAACATAGTAGTAAAAGGGGAGTTTATTTCTTCCGAAACTAGAGGCGAGCTCTGCAATCGCGTCGGTTTAAACTCCCCTTTTCCCTTTAGACCTCCCCCC
>JAMZAV010003391.1:0-64779 GCA_024449915.1 Sweltsa coloradensis
TTTTGAATCAACCCGTATGGCAAAAGGCAATTACTACCGGCATTAAAACTGTTGACAAAACCCGGTAATAATGTCTAATGTTTGTTTGTTTGTGTTGGCCCCATGCTACAGCGACAGAATAAAAATAAAAACTACTATTATTGAAACAAATCGAAGCGTGAAGACATCAATGACAATTACACACAACACTAACATAGTGATTATTACTATTTTTTGATTTTTCACTAATCAACTACAATGAACTTAGGTAACTTATTGTAGAGACAAAAAGAAACAAGGCCGGAAACGTCAACCAATAATACAAAATAATGAACTAATCATTTTTCATTTAAAAAGTCACCGATGTGCATGTCCTATGTTATTCATATCATATCATATTGGTATTTATTTTTGCAGTCGCAAAACGATAACAAGACCACTTGCCGTGCGTTGAGTCGGGAGATATCGTTATCTTATAGCGCGGGGTGGAGCTAAAAACCAGTTGTCTCGTTATCTCTGTCTAAACATTTCTCTCTTCGTTTGTTTCTGGCCGGCCCCTGATACCTCGTCCTTTCCTCAAACCCCTCTGAGATTGCCGCGTCACCTAGCTATGGCGTACTCTTAAGTTTGAATCATCTTGAATGGGTGAATAAATTATGAGATGTATAGAATCAAAATTTCCTTTTTCAAGAAAGAAGCATATTTAGGTTACCCCCTCCTAAAGTAATTGAAAAAAGTGTTTATTATCAATGCATAAAATACACGGAAGTATAAAAACTATTTTTTAAAACGAGAAGGTTTAGTGGAAAATTAAATTAGGAGTTGGGACATTAGTAATTTACTCCGATACGGTGATATTATTTTACATATATAAAATTTGAGTGTGTTTTTTGTGCGAACTTAATTTCAGTGTTCAGACATATTTATTTTTACTGTCAATGAGTACTCTCGAAAAATCATTTTGAACAAATATATTTTTATATTCGCGAATAAACATCGAAATGAAAATTGCGTGTAACTATTATGTTTCAATGAATATGTACTTGAGATGTTGTTTATGAAGAATCTATAATTCTAGATTTTTACTTGAGTCGCGTTTGGTTTTATTTTGTGTAGTCAGACACTTGAGATAAGACAATAGATTTATTTGCGACTACTAGTGTGTGAAAAGTATTAAACAAGCAAAAACATTTTGTTTTAAGCAATCAAGTGAATATTACTAATAGAGTAACGATCAAGAATTGAGCGTAAGTAGTCTTCATATTTCATCTTCAAAAAATGTTATGAAACTTGTACATCGTAGCTTTACTCAATTTTAAAATAGAAAAACCAGTGTAGTATATGGAATGGTTGAGAATAATTTTCAAAAAAATGTTACATTGCTTACGAAATGTGTGAAGAGTATGTAAATTATTACATTTCAACTATAAATACTTTATAGAATTCAGTATTGATAAAGTAGCTTATTGCAGTAAAAATATCTAACAAAGTAGTTTTATTTAAAATGAGATTCTTTTATTTAATCTTCGATAACGTTAAAATATAATATTACGTGGAGGTTGTTGTTTTGTAATTAAACGTGGTGGAATTACTTGTAAATAATTTATAGTAGATGAATCAGTACGTGTATTAGACTTATTTTAGTAAAGAATGTTAATGTTGAATAGCGATTTTATTAACTCTACAATAATGTTATTGATTGGTATCTGTCTTTAATACTGAATAGTAATAGTATACTATTTACTTATCTTCGATTATTATTAAATGCAGTTTGAGAAAACAAACTTTTTTTTCTCACATAGTGGTAAGTATTGTGTAATTATATTTTTGTAAGAATAAATAGCTTCAATGAAGAATACAAAAACGAAAGCAAAATGTTTTTATTAACTTATATAACTGATGGTAGCAAATGTTTGCACTTAAATAAACATCCGAGAGTGATCATGTAATGCTGCAAAATATCATCTTGAGATGTGTTTAAATATATACGAGCCACATTGTGAAAGAAATTACCGAAAGTTATTTATCTTAAAAACATCCGTTTGCCTAATAGTTACCATAGACTATTTATCTATTTATAGCTGTGCATGAATTATGATTTATTTATTGTTGTAGGCTTATAACAGTTTACAATGCTAATGACAATAAAAACGTACTTGTAAATAAAAACTTGTCGATTCAAGTGAGAAAACGTGATAAAATGTATTCAATTTTTACAATAACAATATCATAATTTATTTTGTGAGAAAATTAAAACACTTTGCGCGATACAATTATTTCCAGGTAACTTAATGATTTATCTATTTCCTATCTCTCTTATTTGATTTAATGATTTATGATTGTAAACTATGACAAAGTTCTACGCTCAAATCAAACAAAAATTTCGAATTTTATTTAGTAATGTACTTTTAAATCGTAAACACCTTTAAAATTAATGGACGAAGTGAATAAAAATATTTATTTTAAAGACAACATAATATTATTACGCGTGAATTATAAAATACAATGATTTAAGTGCTAGTTTTTGAATTCCTCTTTTATGAATACTTGATATTTATTTGGTCAAAGTATGTTGTTCAAGAAAATTTGTGTAAACTGTACTCTCATCTATTGTATAATACTTTTTGAAATTTATAAATAACATTAAAGAAACGCTAGCGTGGGTTAGCTTTGTGGATTGGGAAGTGCTTTTTCTAAAATTAAATTGAAGCGTGATAATTTTAAAGAATGGTATCCCGAACACGATGTATTTTTATAACGGAATGTATATTATTATGTTTCACGCTTGTAAAAATATTCGTGTTTGTTTACTATAAGTTCAATAGTATTAAATTTCGCTTTGGGAAAATTTTTAATATCCATACATTTTTCTTATACAAAGTTTTGATTCATATAGTAAATACTAAATAAATGTTTTTAATAGTGGACCACTCAGTATAAAGTAAACTGAAGCGTGACTACAACGAATCCATAGCTAGGTGGGACTGCTCGTGGTAAAAGAATGAAAATAATTGCAATTTTGAAAGCTATTGTTCATAGATAACTACAACTTATTGATTTATTGAATATTGCTTCAATATAATAATAATAATAATAATAATAATAATAATAATAATAATAATAATAATAATAATAATAATAATAATATGTTTTAACATAAGAATGAAGGACCTTGTTTACTACTTTACATTTCAATTTAATTCTTACGTTAAAAATAAAAATAAAAAAATAAAAAAAATAAAATAAAAAATGTAAATAACTAATACAAGGAATAAAATACGATAATCATATATTATTATAAAATGTAACAAATTTATACTTTTTATGTTTACCTCAAACGATTTATCAATAAAAGTGTAAAATGTATTTGCATAGTGTATAATGATTTTATTCCTATATCCTTTCCCACAAGTTATTCACACCGGACTTTCATGTAGATAGAATGATGACATATTCAGTTTAAACTTGTCTATGAATGCAATCTCTTATTTCCGGTGAAATATAAAATGCTGACTTTCAAATGCAATAATAATGCAGAGTTTTATGAGAAACAGAATATTTCTTGCTGACGTTTGTATTTTCAAGTATGGACATGTCAGCGCGAAGCATTTCATGCAACTCGTTTAGAAATTTAAAAAGTTGTTCATTTTGATAGTTATGTTGTTTAAGCCTACGACATTTCGATTCCGCGAATTCTATTTAAATACTGAGGGTTATGAGACTTAGGATATGACGGTTATTCCTCCGCGAATGGTGACGTTATATTAGAAATTTAAAAAGTTTGACATTTTGCTACCTCATGTTGTTTAACCCTACGATATTTTGGATTCCGCAGAATGCTATTTGAATATCGTGGGTTATGACCTGGTGGTTATGCTCTTTTGCCAAATTTGAATACTGCGGGTTATGACTTGACGGTTAATGCCCTTTTGGTAAATTTGAAAAATAAACGCAGGCCGTGACGTCATTTTGGATCCACAGTATGCTATTCGAATACCGCGGGCTATGACCTGATGCTTAAGCCCTTATGCCAATTTTTGAAAAAAGCGCGGGTCGTGACGCTTAGACTCATTGGTGTTTAAGATCCGTGGGTCGGATCCACAGACTCATAGCTAATTGAATATGGTCGCGAAGTGAAAACACTTACAGAAGCTATTAGTTAATAGCCTGTGTGACGTCATGAGGAGGCGTGGTTTATCTGAAGCTATTTAAGGTATCAACAATTATCCATGCCATGCATGTGTCTTGCTAGCCGCGCGGTTAACGCGATGAGCTAGTAATCCAAGGTGCCCGAGTTGATCATGTTCGAGACACGGTATCTGACACTTTTTTTCAAGGTCGCTTTCAATTGGAATAAAATATGAATTAAAAAATATATTCAGTGAAATTCAAGTACCAAAATGGTTACGTAGAGTGCGCGGAGCGCGCGGGACGCCAGAAGTGGCGCGATATTTGAAAATTCGAAAATGATGACGAGGACACGGCAAAAGATGACGGCGAAACTAAAAATAGCGGCAGAGCTAAATGGCGCTCGAACAAATGGCGCTTGACCTAAATGGCGACCAAGATGGCGGCAAAACTAAAATAACGCTCGAACAAAAATGGCGGCCAAGATGGTGGTCGACCTAAAATGGCGGCTGAACGAAAATGGCGGCCAAGATGGCGGCAGAGCTAAAATGGCAACCGGAAATTCAAAATGGCGGACAAAATGGCGGACAAAATGGCGGACGGAAACACGTGGGCCGGAAACAAAAATGGCGGCCGAAACAAGATGGCGACCGGAAACAAGATGGCGCCGGAAACAAGATGGCGGCTGTCAACGTGACCGAAATAACGTCATCGCCGCCATCTTGGATCCATTAGGATCCACGTATGGTGGCCGAGACGCCTTACTTTCCCTCTACTATTGTTATTTATGTTTATGACAACTTTGACATGAAATTGTCTATCCCGAATCATTCAAGTGGTGAGCGTTCCTGCTACTTTGGTAACTATAATAACAATCTAACAAGGATGACCCATCCTTTGAAACATTTATGTAAATTTGTAACGTCGAGTATGACTGAAATCCCACTTTATAATCTTGGGTGAATGTATTAACGTGACTTATAAGATATCCTATCAACAAAAATAAAAAACAGTGAAAGATGATCCTATTTTACACTTGTTGATGCTGGCGTCACCCGCAGGTGGTCGTGACCAACTAGTTTGGACGGTGTTTGAATATTAAAAATATCGATGCTCGATTGAATACTGTATGATCTGTCGGTTGACTTCGGCGCCGACAGGGTTGGCTTGTTCTGCTTTGAACAATGTACAGTCATCCATTGATAGCATTTATGTGACCAGAAATTAACCCGCCCACTCTGCTGCTACTCAGATCTGCTGGGTTGCACGATCTGGGCTAATGACGCAGGTAAACCGGCGAAATGCCTCGACACTAATAATTATATGTTTTGTGTTCTAAATTATTGAGCGAGCGTAGCGAGCGTCTCCACTTGACTCTTATGGCTCGAATGTCTGTTTTTTTTCTGTTACTGCTTCGATACAGGTCGCATTGTTTCTCAGATCGACCTGAAATTTTGCACACATGTACATACCACCTAGGCGGGTTGCTGTATAGTTTTTGAACAAAATCCGATCGTTGGTTATAAAAAATAAAATAAAAAATTTAAAAAAAAAAAAAAATGTTCCGATCGTTATGAAATTTTGCAGGTCAATAAGTACACCATTCTATACTATTTTTTAAATTTTTTGCTAAATCAGTTAAGACGTTAAAGACTTATTGGTAATCATAATTCGAAAAATGATGCTAAAAATGAAGGAGGCAGTGAAGTACCAAGATACACTTTAGAAGGCATGACGTGAATTAGTACTAGGAAACGCTCAGTTGGACGCGTTGTTGAGCGAGCACCGTTACGTGCAACCGACCCGAGTACGACATTCCCATAATGTTACATCCCCCAAATAAGTCTTTTAGGTCTTGACCGATTTAGCTGAAAATTTGTAAAATAGGAGAGAATGGATAAAATCCACCGCCATCTAGAGGACCTTGACATCATTTCTTTTGGAAAACTATTTTACTCTTGATTTCTTCTAGGTGGCAGTACATAGTGACCAGAATTATTGTCCGACTTCTCGTTGCCATGGTAACGTTACTTTTGTTAAAATGTAATTGCTAAACTACACTACTTATCGGATCAAAATAAAATTAACATATTCGTGACCGGACGGGCATTCTAAATGATTTGACTACCTAAGATTTTGTCGCCGTTTAGTTTTAAAAAAAAACTTTAGATTAACTTTAATGTAACTTTATAACTTTTTGAACGATTTTGCCACAAAACTAATGGCATTCAATCGGGAACGAAACTTGCGGATGGTCAAAATTTCAACTCGATCCGAGCCACCGTTTGACCGCTATCATGAGCCAAAAAATCTGTGCGACTTTCCGTTGCCATGGTAACGGGACTTTGTTATAATGTAATTTCCATCTACACTACTTATCGGATCAAAATAAAAATAACATATTCGTGATCGGACGGACATTCTAAATGATTTGGCCACCTCAGATTTTATCGCCGTTTAGTTTGAAAAAAAAAACTTTCGATTAACTGTAATGTAACTTTTGAACTTTTTGAACGATTTTGCCACAAAACTATACAGCAACCCACCTAGGTAATATGTACATGTGTGCAAAATTTCAGGTCGATCAGAGAAACGGTGCGACCTGTATCGAAGCAGTAACAGAAAAAAAAAAAAAAAAAACAGACATTCGAGCCATAAGAGTCAAGTGGAGACGCTCGCTTCGCTCGCTCAACAATGCAAAGATGTTGGAATAGTATATAGTGTACTAGGAAAACGCTCAGTTGGACGCGTTGTTGAGCGGGCACCGGTACGTGCAACACGACCCGAGTACGACATTCCCATAAGTCCTACCACACAGTGTAGGCCTAACTGGATATTGACATTGTACACTATATACAATTCCAACATCTTTGCATTGTTGAGCGAGCGAAGCGAGCGTCTCCACTTGACTCTTATTGAGCGAGCGTAGCGAGCGTCTCCACTTGACTCTTATGGCTCGAATGTCTGTTTTTTTTTTTGTTTTTTTGTTTTTTTTTTCTGTTACTGCTTCGATACAGGTCGCACCGTTTCTCTGATCGACCTGAAATTTTGCACACATGTACATACCACCTAGGCGGGTTGCTGTATAGTTTTTGAACAAAATCCGATCGTTGGTTATAAAAAATAAAAAATAAATAAAAAAAATAAAAAAATAAAAATGTTCCGATCGTTATGAAATTTTGCAGGGTCAATAAGTACAACATTCTCTCCTATTTTCCAAATTTTCAGCTAAATCGGTCAAGACCTTAAAGACTTATTGGTAATCATAATTCGAAAAATGATGTTAAAAAATGAAGGAGGCAGTGAAGATACAAAGATACACTTTAGAAGGCATGACGTGAATTAGTACAATGCAAAGATGTTGGAATAGTATATTATAGTGTACAATGTCAATATCCAGTTAGGCCTACACTGTGTGGTGGGCCTTATGGGAATGTCGTACTCGGGTCATGTTGCACGTACCCGTGCTCGCTCAACAACGCGTCCAACTGAGCGTTTTCCTAGTGGCTCGAATGTCTGTTTTTTTTTTTTTTCTTTCTTCTTTTTTTCTGTTACTGCTTCGATACAGGTCGCACCGTTTCTCTGATCGACCTGAAATTTTGCAAACATGTACATATTACCTAGGCGGGTTGCTGTATAGTTTTGTGGCAAAATCGTTCAAAAGTTAAAAAGTTACATTAAAGTTAATCGAAAGTTTTTTTTTCAAACTAAACGGCGACAAAATCTGAGGTGGCCAAATCATTTAGAATGTCCGTCCGATCACGAATATGTTATTTTTATTTTGATCCGATAAGTAGTGTAGATGGAAATTACATTATAACAAAGTCCCGTTACCATGGCAACGGAAAGTCGCACAGCTTTTTTGGCTCATGATAGCGATCAAACGGAGGCTCGGATCGAGTTGAAATTTTGACCATCCGCAAGTTTCGTTCCCGATTGAATGCCATTAGTTTTGTGGCAAAATCGTTTCAAAAAGTTATAAAGTTACATTAAAGTTAATCTAAAGTTTTTTTTTAAAACTAAACGGCGACAAAATCAGATGTAGCCAAATCATTTAGAATGTCCGTCCGGTCACGAATATGTTAATTTTATTTTGATCCGATAAGTAGTGTAGATAGAAATTACATTATAACAAAAGTAACGTTACCATGGCAACGAAAAGTCGCACAAGAATTCTGGTCACTATGTACTGCCACCTAGAAGAAATCAAGAGTAAAATAGTTTTCCCAAAGAAATGATGTCAAGGTCCTCTAGATGGCGGTGGATTTTATCCATTCTCTCCTATTTTACAAATTTTCAGCTAAATCGATCAAGACCTTAAAGACTTATTGGTACCGGTATGTAACATTATGGGAATGTCGTACTCGGGTCGTGTTGCACGTACCGGTGCTCGCTCAACAACGCGTCCAACTGAGCGTTTTCCTAGTACTAATTCACGTCATGCCTTCTAAAGTGTGTCTTTGTATCTTCACTGCCTCCTTCATTTTTTAACATCATTTTTCGAATTATGATTACCAATAAGTCTTTAAGTTCTTGACCGATTTAGCTGAAAATTAGAAAAATAGGAGAGAATGTTGTAATTAATTGAAACTGCAAAATTTCATAACGATCAGAACATTTTAAATTTTTTATTTTATTTTTTATTTTTTATAACCAACAATCGGATTTTGTTCAAAAACTATACAGCAACCCGCCTAGGTGGTATGTACATGTGTGCAAAATTTAAGGTCGATCAGAGAAACGGTGCGACCTGTATCGAAGCAGTAACAGAAAAAAAAACAAAAAAAAAAACAGACATTCGAGCCATAAGAGTCAAGTGGAGAACGCTCGCTTCGCTTGCTCAACAATGTCAATATCCAGTTAGGCCTACATTGGTGGTGGGTCTTATGGGAATGTCGTATTCGGGTCATGTTGCACGTACCGGTGCTCGCTCAACAACGCGTCCAACTGAGCGTTTTCCTAGTTAATGCTTACAAGCAGAACCTGATTTCCTATATTATTAATTGTGCTCGATCTGTTTAATGTACACATACATGTCAGAGTTTTTGTAACTCCCGTTTAAAGCTCTTAACATATTTTGATTCAATTTTATATCAATGCTATTCGCCACTATTACCAATGATAAGTCTTATTCAGGTGACGTGCGGATAGAGTCTTGTCAAATAAAACGTCTCATTGTGGTTTTGAAACGTTTATATTTTAATCATTAAGAAAACAGTTGGGAAACGTTCACAAAAACGCGCTTGTTTTGTTAGGGTTAATAAAAAACACGTAGTTTAATTGAGCGAGCGTAGCGAGCGTCTCCACTTGACTCTTATGGCTCGAATGTCTGTTTTTTTTTTTTTTTTTTCTGTTACTGCTTCGATACAGGTCGCACCGTTTCTCTGATCGAACTGAAATTTTTTACACATGTACATACCACCTAGGCGGGTTGCTGTATAGTTTTTGAACAAAATCCGATCGTTGGTTATAAAAAATAAAATAAAAAAATAAAAAAATAAAAATGTTTCGATCGTTATGAAATTTTGCAGGGTTAATAAGTACACCATTCTCTCCTATTTTTCAAATTTTCAGCTAAATCGGTCAAGACGTTAAAGACTTATTGGTAATCATAATTCGAAAAATGAAGTTAAAAATGAAGGAGGCAGTGAAGATACAAAGATACACTTTAGAAGGCATGACGTGAATTAGTACAATGCAAAGATGTTGGAATAGTATATAGTGGACAATGTCAATATCCAGTTAGGCCTACACTGTGTGGTGGGCCTTATGGGAATGTCGTACTCGGGTCATGTTGCACGTACCGGTGCTCGCTCAACAACGCGTCCAACTGAGCGTTTTCCTAGTTTTATTAATGGGACTATCACCGTCTACTAGCACTCCGAGTCACAAATAAAGAGAAAGTGAAAAACGGATTTGTCTCATATACTGATAATTGAATCTTTTCCAAGCGAATATTTAAATTTTTATGGTTCAGAAATGGACGATGTGATATATTTGCATGTTTGAGTTAATAAACACAAATCAGGACAAAATAGGACAACAACAATGGGATATCTTTCTTCTGGAGCTCTTTGTGTTTTCGAGTGTGTGGCTTACTACGTACGAATCCTTGTCATGGGAATCTTACTAGGAAAACGCTAAAGTCCCGTCGCGTTGTTGAGCGAGCACCGGTACGTGCAACAACGACCCAAGTACGACATTCCCATAATGTTACATACCAATAAGTCTTTAACGTCTTGACCGATTTAGCTGAAAATTTGTAAAATAGGAGAGAATGTTGTACTTATTGACCCTGCAAAATTTCATAACGATCGGAACATTTTTATTTTTTTATTTTATTTTTTTATTTTTTATTTTTTATTCCCAACGATCGGATTTTGTTCAAAAACTATACAGCAACCCGCCTTGGTGGAATGTACATGTGTAAAAATTTCAGGTGGATCAGAGAAACGGTGCGACCTGTATCGAAGCAGTAACAGAAAAAAACAGACATTCGAGCCATAAGAGTCAAGTGGAGACGCTCGCTACGCTCGCTCAATCAATGGTTTGTTTCAATTTATTTTCCGGCTATCATTTCGACGACGGAAATGTTGAGCACACTTTAAGGTACGTACGTCTTAATGTTTTTTAAAAACTAGAAGCTATTCTACATCTAGCTCTAGTAGGACTGGGCTTCGAATATACTGCATAAACGGATAAACGTATCCCGTTATAGCCTACCACTAGGACAGTTCAAACCAAGGCAATAGCGTAGTAGCTAGGTTTTGGTGTCTTCGACGTAGGGCTTAGCTAGGCTCCCATAGACATAACAGATAAATGGGATTAGGCCACCAAGTATATATATACAAACAATATTCCTTCAATATCACTGTATGCATTGCCCTGAGTGAGATATGTTGCTTTCGTCTAGGCTTAAAATTTTCAACGTTGATGCGTTGACTAAATACACAGGCCATGAAACCTCTAATCAACTATTACAATAAGTTTAATGTCCCACCCCTAATGGCTAAACCCCCATCCTAGAGCTTAGCAGCGACTTGAAGTATTATTACAAGGCAGCTTCGCGAACGCTTCTTTTAGTCGCGTTGATGGATGAACTTTTTTGAAAGTTTTTGTTTACGTGGGATCTCTTTACTTTTGCAAGGACTTTTTGAACACATTGTAGGTGATTGTTGTCAAGTTTCTGTTGTAACTTGTTAATTGGTTTTTTTATTTTACACCTAAAAAAACTCATACTACAACCTTCATTTCTATAGATTCTAGCTAACTTTTTCAACTTTTTCTTCCAAAAGGCAATCACCATTACCTTAATGTCCATGCGATGTATAAACGTTGTAGCCCCACCCGTTTGGTCAGAATCGACCCAAGTGTCACGAAAATATCGCACTTAAAATAGAAAAAAATCGTAAAAGTACGATATTCACGAGAAATATTTCTTCGATTGTTACCAAAAACGTGGCAAGTCTAAGTTCAGAGATTTCGAAGGTCCCCTCCAATTTTCATCAAGATCGCATGTTATGCCGTTTGCCCGGTAGTGAGCAAACAAACAGAATGCTTGACATGTTGGTCTTGATTGTTGTTAGCGTATCTGCTTCCAATGCAGAAGGTCTAGGGTTCGATTCCCCTCAAAGTCAGAAGATTTTAACTTCTGATTTGGACATCAAGTAAATCATTTCGTGTCTTAGGAGTTTGTAAACGGTGACTTTGGAGCCGTCCTAGCAACGAAGCACATAATAAATTCAGAGTTGTTCTGAATCGGCCTTGTTGATTCTGGCGTTGATCCGCGGGTGTTCGCACTGTCCATACCACTGATTGCTATATTTCCGATAAAAAATTGATGTTTGTTTGGCTATCGCTCACTCGTCGATAGCGTCGGGGCCTACAGGGGAGGCTTAGTCGCTTTGATTTACTGTCCCCCACTGAAAATCAGTTATATAACTGAGTGGGTAGACTTCACATACAATTTTTTTTTTTTTAAAGAGAAAAAAACAAAACAAAAAAAAAAACACCGAGCTAAATTTTTTGGGGGGTCGGTGAAATTGAAGTCTTCGCTTCGCTCATCCAATTATTATTATTTTTATTATTATTATTATTATTATTATTATTATTATTATTATTATTATTATTATTATTAATATTAGACGGTTTTCGGGACATTGTACCGCGTTATTAAGAGTGTAATAACACATACCTGTGTTATTGCGCGCTTGACGTTTCGCAGCCTACTGTGAGCCGCATTGTCAAGGACTGAAGAGATTCCTGCTTTGCTCCTGGTTTGAGCCCTCGTTTTCATCCCATGTGTGCCTGCGGTGGAAGATGATATTGGCCACATTGCCTGTTGTGTGTGTGGGGTGGAGGGGGCGGGGGATGGCGCAACGATGGTCTGTCTGTCCGACTCTGGTTGCTGTTTTACTATTCCACTCTTCGTACGTTCCAGTGTCGGACCCCAAGATGGACTTAATTTGAATCCATCTCCTCCATTGAAATTATTGTCGTTTTTTCGGATTTCCACCGCCTCCCTGATGTATCTCGGCAAAAGTTGGTATTGGAGTTGAGGACTCGTGTGTTATCAAACGGGAATTTGGTGTCCTGGGTTTGAAATATTCTCCTGGGCGTGTTTAGCCAGCGCAGAGTTGTTTGAGTCGCCTTTCCTGCAGTGGGCCATGTGTTCGATTATTCTTGTTCTAATTGTTCGGCCCGTCTGTCCGATGTACACTTTACCACACTCACAGGGAACTTCGTACACTCCCGAGACCATTAGAGGAATATGGTCTTTGACTGAGTTTAGTGACGCTTGGAGTTTTTTATGTGTGGAGTAAACAGGGTGTATGTCATGCTTCTTTAGTATACGCGCTATCTTGTCGGTGACCTGATGAACATATGGAAGAAAAGCTTTATTTTTTACATTGTCAGTTGATTTATCTTTCTCTACAGGTTTTTGAGATACACTTTGTTGTTTGAATGCTCTTCTTATGGCAATGGGATTGTATCCATTCTGCACTAAAGCTGTTGTGAGAGTTTTCCTTTTCGTTTATAAAGCTTTGTTTATCGGAAATACGCACTGCCCTAGTTATAAGGGTATTCATACTGCTCGTTTTTGATTCGGATGGTGGTGTGATTGAGCGTGCAGGTACTGATTAGTGTGCGTGGTCTTTCCTGTATACACTGTGGCCTAGTTTTCCATTATTTAGTTTTGTTACCAGTACGTCTAGGAAAGGTAGACCATTGTTTTTCTCTCGTTCGATAGTAAATTGAATGCTTTTATTGATACTGTTGAGGTGTTGGTGGAAACGGTTAGCTCCCGGTCGCCATGAGACCAAACGGCATAAATATCATCAACATAGCGAAGCCATAATCTAGGTTTTAAGGGAGCTGATCCTAGAGCTTTTTCTTCAAAATACTGCATGTAAACGTTAGCTACAACACGTGAAATCGGGGAACCCATAGCAGCCCCTTCCTTTTGTTTATAAAACTCTCCATTCCAAACAAAAAATGTTGATGTAAGACAATGTTCAGTTAGCTGCCCTAGATGTTCTGGTACCAACTCTTTGATTACCTCCATTGTTTCGGAGATGGGCAGTTTGGTAAAATTATTATTATTATTATTATTATTTATTATTATTATTATTATTATTATTATTATTATTATTATTATTATTATTATTATTATTATTATTATTATTATTATTATTATATTATTATTATTATTATTATTATTATTATTTATTTTAGAAATTGTACAAAGAATGGATCATTAAGGTACACAACTCATAGAAAGTATCATACAGTAACAAACTAACAATAGAAATACTCGAACTGGTTAATTGGTTTATAGTGAATTTAAAAACATTGAGAGGCTTGTTTTGTAAAATATTATTGGCTTTTCTGTACGACCTAACGATAGCATAGATCTAATAACGTTAATTTGAAATTATTTATGAATCCATTTTTCAAGAATATAAAAGGCTTCTAGTATAGACCTAGTTGCCAAGACCAGCGTTATCTTACGGTCTTGTTCGTATGTCACGATGCAAATAAACACGTTTAGGCCCTACATTTGAATCAAACGTCATTGAAGAAAATAAGTGTAGATAGGTACATTATTTTGAAAATAGATTTCATTCATCTAACCCGGCACCTCCACCAAATTCAAATCTGAATATTAATTAGTAGTGTCTGGATTAAAATGGGGTATGTTTATTATGGCAATATGCATGTCGAAAATAGACTATTTAGTATCCGGTTGTTAGCAAATTCTCTTTCCAAATCAATAGGGTTTTGCACTGCCAGCTATCTCACAGTCGTAGCGTCACCGTAGTACCAACCCTAGCGTAATGGCCCCCACCCACGCTCAGTTCTGCACTGCCGCTATCTCACAGTCGTAGCGTCACCGTAGTACCAGCCCTAGCGTAATGTCCCCCACCCACGCTCAGTTCTGCACTGCCGCTATCTCACAGTCGTAGCGTCACCGTAGTACCAGCCCTAGCGTAATGTCCCCACCCACGCTCAGTTCTGCACTGCCGCTATCTCACAGTCGTAGCGTCACCGTAGTACCAGCCCTAGCGTAATGTCCCCCACCCACGCTCAGTTCTGCACTGCCGCTATCTCACAGTCGTAGCGTCACCGTAGTACCAGCCCTAGCGTGATGGCTCCCACCCACGCTCAGTTCTGCACTGCCGCTATCTCACAGTCGTAGCGTCACCGTAGTACCAGCCCAGCGTAATGGCTCCCACCCACGCTCAGTTTTGCATGTCAATTTTGCTTGAACATGCAAAACTGCGCTGAGTTTTGTTTGCACAAATAAAAAATTAAGTAACAAGTGAGGTTATGTTTCTAATTCACAAACCACAACACCGGTTAATCCGTGCCCCTTGGTGATCATGAGCCCAAAATAAAGGCTTGCGATCGGTTGCTAACGAGCTTGCACAGTTATCTTGCCCTCTTGCCACACTCGTACCAACTTACTGTTCTTTTGCTGGGGCATGAGCTCAGGTTTTTAAGCACAGTCTGATATCTTTCAAGCCACCATTTTGGCATGCGCAAATCTCAAAACACAGCAATAACAATAACAATTTGGCTTGTGCAAGCCTGGCATGACATGCAAAACTGAGCGCTGGTAGGAGGCTTTAGGTGCCTCCCAAAACGATTGCAATTTTTGGACGAAATTTAAAAATGGTGGGACTACAAGGTTAATACTTTAAAAAAAAAACTTCACATTTCAGCGTAGGAAAATGGAGGTGTAGTTTTAAATGGTACAAACGCACATTTTTGGTTCGATTAATAGAATTCCTATGCATTTCATTGTGATTTTGAACTTCGTAGTCGTACACAATGATGTTTTAAAACAGATTTTGGAATGTTGTTTGGTTTTCATTGAGTGTTAGTTAATAGAAGCATATAACAGGTCACTTTTTAAAAGTTTACAAAATATATATTGGTAAGAGGTAATTAGGTTCAAGTTTATGAAAGTAAAAACAACTTCTGTATGTGACTTGAATCGAACCCCGGTAATGTTATTTGTCACTTTTAAGTACGATAAGTATTTTTCAAATAAGGAGCGGAAACCATCTTGTCGAATATAAACGGCTCCTTGTGGTTTTGAAACGTTTAATTATCAAGAAAACAGTTGTTGGGAGACGTTAAAAAACGGTTGTTTTGTAAAAGGGGCTATTAACCCAAAAAATTATTTTTTACCTTATAATCTATAGCATATTACTACACATAAATGACAGTTTAAAAATTATATCTTGTAACTGTGATTTTATATGAATTTTTCATTTCCACATAGATACAAGAGCTAAAAACCAATCAAAAATGGCCCTTTGTAACATCGTGTCTTGAAACAAGGCACAATTATAGTCTCAAACACTCAAAAATATGTATTCCAAAATCACACCCCTTCTTGGTAATCTGCATTTTGACTAAAAAATTACAAAACAAAATATATAGGATTTACAGAAAAGGCTGTAGAGTACGTCAATAATGGCCAATATTTTTTTGGATCGAAATCCTCAAAGGTCACGGGGCATAAGGATCGTCCCCATGTTATTTCTAATGGGAGATTTTTGCCGATGGGACCTAGCTCGAAACATACCAAGTTTGACAATTTTTTGGGGGTCAATTGTGGACCCAATAATTTTTCTGTTAATTATTAATTCATAACTAGCTAGCCTGAACGAAATATATTTTTTATTTTAGCGGTTGAATACCCCTTAAGGTTAATAAAAATATGAAAATTTAATCATGTAGTTTAATTTATTCGTGGGAAAATCACGGTTTACAGCATTCCGGGTTACAAAAAAGTCAAGGGGATAACGAGAAAGTGAAAGGCACATTTGCCTCATATATTGCCAATTAAATATTTTCCAAGTGCATATTAAAATTTGTATCGTTAAAACTTAAAGTTCAGAACTGGACGATGCGACACATTTGCGTGTTAAGTTATGAACACAAATCAGGACAAAATAGTACTACAACAACAACTCATCACGATGCGCATCTTTCTTCTGGAGCTCTTTGTGTCTTCGAGTGTGTGGCACACTACGTACGTATTCCTGTCATGGCGGCTTCTGTGTGTTGACATTGTTTTGATTGATGGTTTGTTTCTATTTATTTCCGTGTGTCTTTTCGAAGATGGAAATGTTGAGCACACTATAAGGTATGTCTTAATGGTTTTATAACTAGTAGCTATTATGCATCTAGCTCTAGTAGGTCTGGGCCTTGAATATACTGCATAAGTTTATCCCCTTAGCCTACCACAAGGACAGTTCACTTCAAGGTAATATCCTTTAGGTTATGGTGTCTTCGGCGTAGGGCCTAGCTAGGATCCCGTTCAAAATTGACCCAGGTGTATTTAGTCCAAGACATAACACATAAATCAAATGGGTAAAGGCAGACGTGTGTATCAATACAATATGCAATTAATATCACTGTATGCGTTGTCCTGAGTGTGATATGATGCTTTCGTCTAGGCCAAGCCTTTAAAATGTTTCAACGTTCCAACCGGGAATGGAGAACAACAACAACTACTAAGTCAAGTTCATTGATATTAAACATCTATATAGTGGTCCCAACGAAAGAATGCAGGTGGTTCGAAATTGTTTTCCCAACATAACAACTTTGTCAATTCTATTCACGCTAGCTCATAGTGGATCTTGCACACGGAGAAACTCTGTGATAGCTCAGATAATTTTTGCTTGCTTTGGTAGAATATATTACTCTTTCATACACGAAGGTGACATTCCATTTACCGCGCATTCATTCTACCCCCACCACTACCAAGCATCTGCATTCTTTCGTTGGACCAAGTATAGTAGGTTAGACCCGCAGTCTAGGTTCACTACCGTGACAATTTGAAGCCATCTTGAAATTACGGTTTGCATGATGGGATGTGGGGATGAGATGGGAACGATTTGTATCCCAAATATTTTTAAAGATTGCCGTCAGTTTGACAGGTGAGCATATTGCCTTTAACACCAAATGATTACTAAATTCCATTATGCAATAATTTCTTATTTTTTCTGTTTGTGCATTCCCATGCTGCACAAGCTAAAACCATATCAAACAAAAAAAGTAAAATACTTTATTGCATTAAAAAAGCATAAATTAAAACGGCAAAATATCCATTTTTAATTGGTTAAATTGACGCATCAATTTGCAACGCTCGCGCCTGTACGGAGGTATTGGAGACTGCGGATCTAGGGCGACGGTCGTCGCCCGGCAGACAAGCGATGCGATGCTTAGGCGACACCGAACTCCGGCCCTATATACACCTACAAGAGTTGGGGGGTTTTCAGCTATCTGCACACGCCGCCCCGAAAGAGTTACAATCTTGAAACTCGGTATATGACCTGGTATGTGGTCCATGACATACCAAAAAAAAAATCAACCCGATCCGACAACTCGTTCTGTGTTAAAAAAGGCTCTCAACATCGTCAAATTCCTTAAGGCTGGCTGGTGGCTGGTGGCTGGTGGCTGGTGGTTGGGTGGGTGGGTGGGTGGGTGGGTGGCAGTTCTCCGCGGAGAGTTCTTTAGCCTACAGAGAAAACGGTAAATCTTAGAACTATGAAACTTGGACCACACTTAGGTGTATTTCAGACGCAGTGCCTTTTGCTTTCAAAACCAAAATCGGGTAACAGGGACCGGAGAAATTCAAAATTTGGATGATAATCAAAACGCGTAATTACCAAGGCGTGGTAATTTGTACAAACTTGAAATTTAACATGCTATTAACCATTATAAATATCTTGCGTCCAAAACACAAGGGGCTAAATTTGGGATGACCATGGGCCCAAAAATGACAAAAAACATATCTGAACTTTAAGAAATGAATCATTCAAAGAAAACGCTACAAACTGAGATGTTTCAAACGTGGAATACATTTTGATATCTCTCATTCTTTATCACTTTTGAATATGGAAAGCAAAATTGGTTAACGGGTACCGGAAAAAAAAACAAAATTATCAAAAGTAGGTAATTCCGTACTCTTATGAATAATACGCTATACCGAGAAAACGGTTCATCTTAGAACTTTGAAACTTGGGCCACACTCAGATGTACCTCATATAACAAAAACCGGGCAATTGGGACCGGGGAAAATCAAAATCAAAATCAAAATCAAAATCAAAACGCGTAATTACTCAGGCGTAGTAATTTGTACAAGCTTGAAATTAAACATGCTCTTAACCATTATAAATATCAAGTGCTTATGCTAGTGCGTTGGTCTTGTTGTTAGCGTATCTGCTTCCAATGCAGAAGGGCCAGGGTTCGATTCCCGCTAAAGTCAGAAGTTTTTTAACTTCTGATTTGGACTTAAGTCTATCGGTTCTTGTCTTAGGAGTTTGTAAATGGTGACTTTGGAGCCGTCCTAGCAAAATCAAAACGCGTAATTACTCAGGCGTAGTAATTTGTATACAAGCTTGAAATTAAACATGCTCTTATAGACCAGGAGCTAAATCCTGTAGGAGCGATATTAACGAAATTGGTTCACCCCACTTAACATCTCAAATCTGACTTGACCACGTGTTAGTATGCACCTTATGAAACAGCCCCAGGTAGTTCGTCACTTCGAATTGTGGTATACGTTTTTTTTTAGAGGCCATTTTGTTTTTGAATGTGCAATCATTGAAACGCTTACTCTCTACTGTCTTAAAAAGTACATAACTCGGAACTCGGTTAACCGATTTTATTTTTTAAAACACCGATTTGTAGGTAACTGTATGCTTTCTATATTATATGCAACCATTTTATAATAAACATATGATTTCATTGTTAAAAATTGCGACACGGCAAAAATATGTAAATAATTTCACTAAAATGTGATTCAAGCATAGATTCGACACATTTTTTTGGTTGCTAGCAAGATGTTCTTATACTTGATTATGATTTAAAAAATATATTCATGAACTAAACTAATAAAATGTATAGATTTTTTGGAGTTTTAGATGATACGCGTTGAAGGATGAGCATTTTCAGTGGATTGAGCGCTATTTAACTAGGTTTTTAATCCAACTTCATTTCGTCATTGTTAGCATAGAATTATATTTTGAAAGTAATTTCAACCAACAATACAAGCAAATGGTAAAATATAATGATACTAACAATGTATTTCGAAGATATTTTTCATAATAGTTAATTTTACAGGATTTTCAGTTTCAAAAGTGGAAAAAGTGGAAAAGTGCTCTTTTCACGTGGTAAATTTATTTGGTTGCACTTAAATTCTTTGAAAGTCTAATATTAGAGATTTTAAAGGTTCTCTGAAAATTTCATCCAATTCGTAGCAGTTGTTTGTCCCGGAAAGCGAAAAACGAACTATAAAGTGTACAAATAATAGAAAAATATCTTAAAATTGATATTTGATGACACATCTTTACTTGTTTTGCAATAAATAACCTGTCTTGTTGTAATATTTTTATATTGTACTTTAAAGTGGTGTGACTATGATAGTATTGTATGATTATCTCGCAAAAATGTTCCATTGTTTGGCCAATTGGAACCGTTGTTCCAAGGATAGAGGCGGCTTTAAGCTTAACAATCGCGCAAATCTAGAAGAAAGCATACGAATTAGATAGAAGAAAGAGA
Source organism: Sweltsa coloradensis (assembly GCA_024449915.1). NCBI lineage: Eukaryota > Metazoa > Arthropoda > Insecta > Plecoptera > Chloroperlidae > Sweltsa > Sweltsa coloradensis. The sequence goes on from JAMZAV010003391.1 coordinate 20,191, forward strand.
TGGCCTCAAGTTGCGATCCTGTAACTTTCTTATAAATTGGATTAATTAAAATTAATTAATAAATTAACCAAAACATACATTGAATTAAGAGGCTACACTGTCGACATTGGTATCAAATAAAGCCCATTGAACAAGAATAAATATCTGAAAAAGTATTTGAGCTAGCTTATTGATTAATTTCCCAATTAATTACACTTTAAAAAAATTCTTCTTAAGTCCTATGTGTAATTATGTATACCTAAATGTCTACCGATTGGCCTAAGATGTTCCCACTTTAATAACATCATGCCAATAATTTCGAAATGTTATGTGCCTAAGCGAAATTATTATAACTGATAGATTAATAGATTTGTGAAGTTGAATAACAATTAGCCTTCAAAAGTTTGTTAATAACTAGGAGAATGGTGTGAAATCATTTAAAGAAAATAATAAATAGTTAGGAATTTTCCGCTCTTTCACTAAAACATAAATTAGAAAAAATATGACTGTTACTTTGGGTCCCTGTTAAGCTCCACTGCATTGTTAAAAAAGAGTTATCTTGTATAAGAAGTCTAAGTTTTCTTGCTGTTTCCTAGCAGCAATACAATGTTGGGGAAATGTTACTATTATTATTAAATAAATAAATAAAATAAATAAATTGTATTTAGAGTCTACCCAATCAGTTATATAACTGCAATTTTCAGTGGGGGACAGTAAATCAAAGCGACCAAGCCAACCTGGTAGGCCCCGACGCAATCGACGATCGATTATTATTATTATTATTATTATTATTATTATTATTATTATTATTATTATTATTAATATAAGTTTTTTAAGCATAAGCCCGCTTTAAGGACATAGTTATTGATTCATAGCAGTTGTCGAAAAAGTTTGTCCCGACTGGGGTTCGAGCCCAGAACCTCCGGCTTAACGTGCCATAGCTCTACTAATTAAGCTACCGGGACCACAGAACAAAAATGTCATATGGCATGTCATGAAAGTCAACAGTCACAACAACAAATAGCAGTTTCGTAAAGATTTGTTCTGTGGTCCCGGTAGCTTAATTGGTAGAGCTATGGCACGTTAAGCCGGAGGTTCTGGACTCGAACCCCAGTCGGGACAAACGTTTTCGACAATTGCCATGAATCAATAACTATGTCCTGAAAGCGGGCCTATGCTTAAAAAACTTATATTAATAATAATAATAATAATAATAATAATAATAATAATAATAATAATAATAATAATTGATCGTCGATTGCGTCGGGGCCTACCAGGTTGGCTTGGTCGCTTTGATTTACTGTCCCCCACTGAAAATTGCAGTTATATTACTGATTGGGTTCTAAATACAATTTATTTATTTTATTTATTTATTTAATAATAATAGTAACATTTCCCCAACATTGTATTACTGCTAGGAAACAGCAAGAAAACTTAGACTTCTTATACAAGATAACTCTTTTTTAACAATGCAGTGGAGCTTAACAGAGACCCAAAGTAACAGTCATATTTTTTCTAATTTATGTTTTAGTGAAAGAGCGGAAAATTCCTAACTATTTATTATTTTCTTTAAATGATTTCACACCATTCTCCTAGTTATTAACAAACTTTTGAAGGCTAATTGTTATTCAACTTCACAAATCTATTAATCTATCAGTTATAATAATTTCGCTTAGGCACATAACATTTCGAAATTATTGGCATGATGTTATTAAAGTGGGAACATCTTAGGCCAATCGGTAGACATTTAGGTATACATAATTACACATAGGACTTAAGAAGAATTTTTTTAAAAGTGTAATTAATTGGGAAATTAATCAATAAGCTAGCTCAAATACTTTTTCAGATATTTATTCTTGTTCAATGGGCTTTATTTGATACCAATGTCGACAGTGTAGTCTCTTAATTCAATGTATGTTTTGGTTAATTTATTAATTAATTTTAATTAATCCAATTTATAAGAAAGTTACAGGATCGCAACTTGGGGCCATCTATTTCTTCTATCTAATTCGTATGCTTTCTTCTAGATTTGCGCGATTGTTAAGCTTAAAGCCGCCTCTATCCTTGGAACAACGGTTCCAATTGGCCAAACAATGGAACATTTTTGCGAGATAATCATACAATACTATCATAGTCACACCACTTTAAAGTACAATATAAAAATATTACAACAAGACAGGTTATTTATTGCAAAACAAGTAAAGATGTGTCATCAAATATCAATTTTAAGATATTTTTCTATTATTTGTACACTTTATAGTTCGTTTTTCGCTTTCCGGGACAAACAACTGCTACGAATTGGATGAAATTTTCAGAGAACCTTAAAAATCTCTAATATTAGACTTTCAAAGAATTTAAGTGCAACCAAATAAATTTACCACGTGAAAAGAGCACTTTTCCACTTTTTCCACTTTTGAAACTGAAAATCCTGTAAAATTAACTATTATGAAAAATATCTTCGAAATACATTGTTAGTATCATTATATTTTACCATTTGCTTGTATTGTTGGTTGAAATTACTTTCAAAATATAATTCTATGCTAACAATGACGAAATGAAGTTGGATTAAAAACCTAGTTAAATAGCGCTCAATCCACTGAAAATGCTCATCCTTCAACGCGTATCATCTAAAACTCCAAAAAATCTATACATTTTATTAGTTTAGTTCATGAATATATTTTTAAATCATAATCAAGTATAAAAAATCTTGCTAGCAACAAAAAAATGTGTCGAATCTATGCTTGAATCACATTTTAGTGAAATTATTTACACTATTTTTGCCGTGTCTGCAATTTTTAACAATGAAATCATATGTTTATTAAAAATTGATTGCATATAATATGGAAAGCATACAGTTACCTACAAATCGGTGTTTTAAAAAATAAAATCGGTTAACCGAGTTCCGAGTTATGTACTTTTTAAGACAGTAGAGAGTAAGCGTTTCAATGATTGCACATTCAAAAACAAAATGGCCTCTAAAAAAAAACGTATACCACAATTCGAAGTGACGAACTACCTGGGGCTGTTTCATAAGGTGCATACTAACACGTGGTCAAGTCAGATTTGAGATGTTAAGTGGGGTGAACGAAAAAAAATCCACAGGGTCTGGCTCCTGGTCTATTAACCATTATAAATATCTAGAGCTTATGCTAGTGCGTTGGTCTTGTTGTTAGCGTATCTGCTTCCAATGCAGACGGGCCAGGGTTCGATTCCCGCTAAAGTCAGAAGTTTTTTAACTTCTGATTTGGACTTAAGTCTATCAGTTCTTGTCTTAGGAGTTTGTAAACGGTGACTTTGGAGCCGTCCTAGCAAAATCAAAACGCGTAATTACTCAGGCGTAGTAATTTGTATACAAGCTTGAAATTAAACATGCTCTTAACCATTATAAATATCTAGTGCTTATGCTAGTGCGTTGGTCTTGTTGTTAGCGTATCTGCTTCCAATGCAGAATGGCCAGGGTTCGATTCCCGCTAAAGTCAGAAGTTTTTTAACTTCTGATTTGGACTTTAGTCTATCAGTTCTTGTCTTAGGAGTTTGTAAACGGTGACTTTGGAGCCGTCCTAGCAACATAGCACATAATAAATTTCAGAGTTGTTCTGAATCGGCCTTGTTGATTCTGGCGTTGATCCGCGGGTGTTCGCACTGTCCATACCACTGATTGATATATTTCCTATTAAAAATATCGATCTTTGGTTGGTTATCGCTCACTCGTCGATTGCGTCGGGGCCTGCAGGGTTGGCTTGGTCGCTTTGATTTAAAGTCCCCCACTGAAAATCAGTTATATAACTGAGTGGGTAGTCTGTAAATAAAAATTTATTTATTTATTTAAGGGGTATCTTTGGGGGGACCGTGGGCCCAAAAATGTAAAAAAACAACTTTGAACTCAACAAATTTAATCATTCACACCTTGATAGCGAACGAACAACAAAAAGATGTAATATCCAACCAAATACAAAAATTTGTAAAAAAAAAACGGCAGCCAAGCTCTCCTTCAAAAGTCTCCGGCTGTGAATGCTGTGAGATATAGAAGTTGAGCCAAGCTTTTTATTCTTTCTCCCTAGTTTCGCTTTTAAAATAAGTAAGATCATTTCGCCTGTTGACGAGCGCCAAGCCAACGATATTTGTGGTAAAAAAGTAAAATTTTTAAACTCGAAATCATAAAAAAAATTGCCTTGGCCATTGAATTTGGTTCATGGCCAAGCCATTTTTTTATGATTTCGAGTTTAAAAATTTTACTTTTTTACCACAAAAATCGTTGGCTTGGCGCTCGTCAACAGGCGAAATGATCTTACTTATTTTAAAAGCGAAACTAGGGAGAAAGAATAAAAAGCTTGGCTCAACTTCTATATCTCACAGCATTCACAGCCGGAGACTTTTGAAGGAGAGCTTGGCTGCCGTTTTTTTTTTACAAATTTTTGTATTTGGTTGGATCTAGCCTACTATAGGTGTTTCAAATCAATGGTCCAGGTCCACTTGATATTGTGTAAACTGAGCGCGCGAACACATTATCCAACGGACTTACAGCGATTTTGAACACAAATAGCAAACTGCTGAACGTCAATTTTCATTTATTTCAGTCCACTGATATATGCATTGCATATATATGGGACAAACACAAATTACAAATAATTACAAAAAATACAAGTACAATTAATACAGATTATGGTAATAACAATATACTACAAAATATCAATAACAATGCTAATGCATTTTGTTATTATACATAATAAATAAGATAATATTACATGAATACATTTTACAATTTTTTAAATCATAGCCAAAGTGAAGAGAGAAAAAAAAAGTGGTGTGAGAGAAGTGTGAAAATAATAAGTTAAATTGTCCAATGGTCATCTAGGAATTCTCTAAATGAGTAATAAGCTTTATTTATAAGGAATTCTTTCAATTGTGCTTAAAGAGTGTTAGTGAGTTGGAATATTTAATTGAAGCTGGTAATTTATTAAATATTGTACTACAAACATGAGTCGGGCTTTTGTCAAAGAAAGTGTGGCTAGATTTTGGTATGAAAATGTTAGTATTATATCTAGTATAGGAAAACGCCAAAGTCGTTGTTAAACGAGTGAGTGACCTATGTGTATCGTATCCGGTATCTTTCCCCCATACTGGGCTACATCGAGCCTTAGATGGGAGAAAAGGCGATGTTCCCGGGTACTCAACACATGGCTCACTCATTCGTTTAACATCGACTTTGGGGCGTTTTCCTAGTTATTTAAATTGAACATTTAAAATGCGAATCATGTTCAAAACGTATTAGCGTGAAACATTACCAAATTTCCAAGATAAAACAAAATCACCTAGGTTTTATTACCATTTAACACCCCTCAAAAATAATATGTGGGTCTAAAAATATAAAAATTTCGAGCTAATGGGTATCGAACCCCAATCCTCCATGCGGTAGTCTGAATACTTACCAATAGGTAAAGCAAGCCACGTAGTTATCGTCCCACTAACTGCTACTAAACAAATGCTATAGATATTTTTAAAATCACATTTTAATTTATTGTAGGATTAAATCGTACCTAATGAATCTAGCTGATTTTGTTAGCAGTTCTCAGGAAACTCGTACCGGATGTCTGTTTAAAATTTCAGCCCAATCTGTTCAGCGGTTCGGCTGATTTTCGACGTACAGACAGACAGACAGAATCACAATGAGAGCCGTTCGAGTTGAATGGAGGACCACTCGGTCGTCCGTCCCCGTTTAAAAAGGGACGTGGTAGCATATTTAATGGCAAATGGTCAGGTCATTGGGACACTATACAAAAGTTGCTGCACGGGCTAATTAGCGTACATGTTAGTGTGAGGATCACGTAATTTCGTGAAATGTAGCTTTGCTGATTGCTTCTGGACTATTCCAGCAATTACCATAAAGCACGTTTTTGAATTAATTAAAAATACGTTAGCGTGAGGTATGTACCCCAAAAAATGATGCCATAGGAAAGAAGAAGAATGAATCAACGATGATATCCCATAAAAAGTAATGGGGGGTTAACAATTAAGTTCAGTTTGCGGAGCATGAAACATCACTTAGGAGGCGAGAAACAATTGATGAATATTGGAACCCCAGTCTAACGAATCACTTATGTCAGGCACAAGGGACTTGGTGGTTACTTACTCTTGGTCATATACTGTGGCCCCTCCTCTAAAAGGAATTAATGGACTCGAGAGCACTTGCCGAGTACCAGTGCGGGAAATTAAGGAAAAATGTTTACTAGTGAATAGCCAAGCGATTTATTTGTACTGTAAGATAACAGTTGGAAACTTGACATTATCAGGTTTTTGGTCAATGCAAGGTAGTCTCCTGGAGAACGTAAGTAAAGAATGATGTCATCAGGATAAAGTGTGAGTAACGCTTTAACACAAATAGGAATAGTTATTGTTGATGTGTAGCAAATTAGTAGATCATAATGTATACTATAAAGAAAAGACTGTCCTAAAAATGAACCTTGTGGACCGCCGTTGTGTACATTTTGAGGATAGATAGAAATGGTAGCTAGAGGTTGTCCCTTGATTTTGACAAATTGTGTGCGGTCCGATAAAATGAGTCGATCCAACCTAGGGCAAGGTCCATAAATAAATAAAGATGTTAATTTTGAAAGAAGGAATTTATGATTCAATAGTGTCAAATGCTTTGCTAAGGTCAACGAAAAGGGCCAATGGCAGAGTCCAAACCCTTATAAGTGCAAGTAGAGGGAGGATAAAAAAGAGAAAATAGCAGTAGTCGTAGACTCTTAGAACGAAAAGCCTCATGTTGACAGTTATCAAGATATCAAATCAGTTGAAATACGATGTAATGCGGGAGATTGGCATGAGAGTTCAAAGATTTTCGAAAAGATGAAAGTAATGAGATGGGTCCCCCCGGTAATTGTTTGGAATATGAATGTCTCCTTTTTTGTTGTATAGGGATTAACAATCGACTTTTTTAAGAAAGATGCGGAATGTTCCTTGTTCTAAGACATATTTATGATGTGGCGAGGGTTCGCTAATTAATTTGGCAGTCTTGACAATAATGGCATTGCATGTCATCAACCAACATGAGTATTAGACTTATACCTTTTTCTAGTGTGTTCCACTTCAATTGAGTTGTAGGTGAAACAAAAATTGAAGTGATTTTGTCTGCATGATGAACTTGGGGGAAGAACTTGGTTGCGGTAGAAAGCTTGACTCTAAAAAACGTATTGCACTCATCCTGCTATTTGTTTAGGATTGTTATTAAATTTTACCATTAATTTGACAAAGTGTATGTATGTCGATGATATTTGATTTCCAGAAAGTCGGTTGCACATTTTGAAGTGCAATACAATACATAAATAGGCTACACTTATTTAATTCATGATTCTTTATTTGCAGGTTACCATTATATGTAATAATTTCATTCTTTCATCTTGAATACCATTCAATTCGTACAGTAATTGACTCATAATTAATGCATGATTTGGCCCAAGTCAAACGTTCCATTCCAGATACGGTCCTATATAGCAATACACCCTGGTTGGGCTATTAGCATTGATGTGCGTTAGTAAGATACAGTATCGCGAGGCCAAGCCATACTATGCACCATGTTTATGCCCATGTTTTAGCAAAAATCTAAATTAAAACTAAACCAAAAACTAAATAATAATAATAATATAATTAAGAATAATAAAATAATATAATAATAACTAAAATCTAATAATAAATAATAATACTAATAATAAATTAATAATAAAATAATAATAATAAATAATATTACAAATAATAATAAATACAAACTTTAACTTGAAATGTGATCTAAGCTAGGGGCCTAGGCCAGGCTTAGGTCCGATAAAGGTTCGCACTGAAGGCGAACCTCCCAAGCAAAGGCACGGTCACTACCGTAGTGAATCGGTTTTTCTCTTGCTTGTATGTCCCCCGTGAGGTTCACAAGAAGAGTCACCTCAACAACACAAGATGACCCATACCGTTGCTAAGCCCTTTTAAAAGTTATCTCCTTCGTCATTAGTGGGAACACCAATCAGCATTATCATGCCAAGTACAATCCCAAGAACAGAATGTTGCACCTGAATAAGTGATTCTTTAAAAAGTAACTGAGCGAAGGCAATACATTTAAGTGCATATTTTACATTTTAATAAATGGAACTTGGAATTGCATAGAAAAATGACAAGTGGATTTTTCTTAAAATTATAGGATATATATAAACGAAACTTAATGTTTCTCATCATGTTGTAGTAACACACAAAACCTATCTTTCAGATCACATCCCAAGAAGTAATGGAGGTCTACACCAGAGACGAGTACATCCCAATTTCTTACAGCCGCACTGTAAACCTGGGAGTGCGACAACCTCATGACACTGCATTCAGAAACGATCACTCCATACGTATCAGCTAGGAAGGAGAGTGAACACCGGTAAATGATATTTTAATTATATTACATTTTCTTTGGCGACCATATTTAAATTATTCCAATCATTTTTTTTATGAATTTTAAGTTAGTTATAATTTGGGGGTTTTAGCTAATTAACTAACTTAAATATATAAAATTTAAAAAAAATGATTGGAATAATTGAATATGGTCCCCCAATGAAAATGAAATTTTTAAAATATTTACTTTTAAATTGAATATAAAACACAATTGGAGAAGAACGTTTTTTGGGCACAAGCGGATACTCCCATATTACCGAATATGACCTGGTTTATATTGCAAGTGGCTTCTAGTCCAAATAGGTGGAACACTGCCTTCTAGAGAGGAGCTGCAAGTAGAATTGGAGGCCGTTAGGTTAAATAACACATTATGCGTTTGTTTTAGTTACCAGTGAAAACACCAGCAGCAAAAATATAGCTATCATGTCCACAAAGATCGTTAAGGCAAGCTACATTATCTAGTAAGCCATGTGTTAAAAAAGAAGTCGCTAGTCCAGAAGGTTGCGGTCTTTCTAGCTACAGAGCTGCTTTTGTTTGCGCTGGTAACTAAAACAAATGCAAATGAGAAGTTCCCTTCCTTTATCCGCTAGATCGCATTGATGTTCTTTTACGTCGCGAACTACAACAAATAGTAATTTAGTAAAGATTTGCTTTAGGCCCCAAAAGCTCAGTTGGTTATCATCGGTGCGTAAAGCCGGAGGTTCGGGGTTTCAATCCCCAGTCGGGGAGAACTTTTACGATTGCTATAATTCAATCAAAAATGTAAAAATAAAAACCCCAGACACAACTTCACGCAAGTATAAATTACAAATGAAGCATAGGTTTCATTCTCACAAGTTTTAAACAAACTTCTTTGATCTGATCTTGATTCAGTTGTGTTTTGGGCCGGTCGTTCGCGATCCGAACATTTTATCCGATACCGGTAAGGGAAGAGCCCGGGAATAACAAAACCGTTCCTACTGTAAACTCATTTTCGCCCCCACCCACATCACATTGTACAAAATTTTCTGGCGGATGATCCCTATTCCCCAAATTAACCCCCCAAATAATCAATAATACAGCCTGGAAAAATCCCCCGACGGGGCCCCGTTCTCATCATCAGGCACCCCCATCAAACCGTAATTTATGGCCATCAAGGGCCGGTATTTACATTACAACTGACGAACAAAGCGTTCCGATGAGCAGAATATAGATATGACGGGGTAAGGTGGATGAAATGGTTAAGTCTGAACAGTCGAAAAAAATAAAACATTTCCACAAGCAACAACAAACAAAAAAAATTTTATTTTCCACTGCCTTCCACAGCCATCTAAAACCCCAGTTTAGCAGAAGAACAATGAAAATTGTCAAACCGGGATTTGTTTGACATTTTTATTTAGTGTAGGAAGCACGTCCTCCTAGAGGTGTCCCTTCCCCCAGTGCCGCTTCCGTAAGGCCCTCAAACCTTTTTTTCCCCTATGCCATCATTTCTACTGTCGAATAAAGACCATGTTACAGGAAGCGTTGATGGCCTAAGGGGAAAATTGATTTATTCCCCTTTGGCCAACACCCTGCATTTCATTAGGAAAATACAAAGAAGGTTTGTTGGCAAATTTGGGGGAATTGATTTATTCCCGTTAGGCCAACAGCGTGTATGCATCGTTTACGGGAAGGAGTGGGGCGTTGTTGGCGTTGGGGTAATTGATTTATTCCCGTTAGGCCAACAGCGTGCATGCATCGTTTACGGTAAGGAGCGGGGTGTTGTTGGCAATCGATGCATACACGCTGTTCTGTTGGCCTAACGGGAATAAATCAATTACCCCAACGCCAACAACACCCCGTTCCTTACCGTAAACGATGCATATACGCTGTTGGCCTAACGGGAATAAATCAATTACCCCAAGGCCAACAAACCTTCTTTGTATTTTCGATAATGAAATGCAGGGTGTTGGCCTAATGGGAATAAATCAATTCCCCTTAGGCCAACAAGTGTAACATGGTCTTTATCGACAGGTAGTAATGATGGCATAGGGGGAAAAAAAAGGTTGATGGCCTTACGGGAAGCGGCACTGTGGGACGGCTCCCTCCTAGATGCTACTCGTGGCTCCTCGTTCCCTGCCTGTCCACGCAACAGGTTTTGATTGTTGATAAGTTATTCGCACTTTATTGCCACCATGATCATTTTTAGCGCTAGTTACCGCCCGCAAGAGATCTGTTTTGTTTTTGTTGTCATAGACGATTTAAATGTCATCTCAGTATTTTATATTCAGACATTCTATGATCTTTTTATCTCATGTAGATCAATATACAAGGTATGTAGAATAATAATACATATTTCATGGTTATTGGATGAACGAAGTAAAGACTTCATTTTCACTGACCCCTTAAAAAAATTATAGCTTGGGTTTTGTTAAAAAAAATGTCTGTTCGCGCTCTACCGGGCAGACGGCATAATTATGCGATCTTGATGAAAATTGGAGGGGACCTTCGAAATCTCTAAACTTAGACCTGCCACGTTTTTGGGTACAATCGAAGAAATATTTCTCATGAATATCGTTTTTTATTTTTATTTTTTCGATTTTTAATGCGATATTTTCGTGATATTTGGACCGATTCTGACCAAACGGGTGGGCTACAATGTTCATATTTTTCGTGGACATTAAGGTAATGGTGATGTAGTTTCATTTGAAAGAAAAAAGTTTAATGAGTTTTGCCAGAATCCATAGAAATAAAAAGTTTTGTGAGGTGTATAAAAAGTCACTATAGAAACTTGACAGCAATTACCTACAATGCGAAAAAAAAGCAAGTATTCGGTCTTCCAGATATTTTAAATTCTATTAATAGGTATTACAATAGCAATTAATACTAGGTACTTTATAAAAATTATGCTTATTTAACAAAAATGATTTCCAATGGGACTTGAAAAAGTAAAGAGATCTCACGCATAATAAAAACTTACAAAAAAGTTCATCCGTCAAAGCGACTAAATAAAGTGATCGCGAAGCTGCCTGTTATACATATCATTAATACAAAACGATAGATACGGCATTACAGAAATTGGGTCCGTAGCCTAGGCGTAGGTAAACGTAAGTGAGCCTGAGGCTATGAGGCAATTTTAAGATTGTCACGCATTAAGTCTCCTAAGCCTACCCATTTGAAATATAAATAAGCTCAATAGAAGACCTGGGCCATAGAGAAAAATAACAGGCTAATTAGCCCTTGTCTTAGGCTATCAAGCAGCAAACTTGGCAGTATTATCTAATTTCTGTTAAATTTAATTTATTTATTATTTTCCCCTGTAATTTGTACATATGATACAAAAATTACAGAATGTAACAGGAAAGCAGGCCTTTTGTGGCTCATCCACCGCAGTGATTCTGTCCCATTTTTAAAATTAATAAAATAATAAAATAACATAAATTCTCTTATAAAAGGTTGGTAATGATAATGTTGAAATAGATGATACAGTTTATTAATATGATAGTTAAAAATGAAATAAAGAATTAGTGAATGTAGCCGGTGTCAAAGATCCATTCTTAGCAATGGTCGTCAACTCTAGGCCAATCAGGCAACCATTTCTCATCTGAAGTGATCTTGAATGGGTCTTTTAAATGCCTTATCAGAGATCCGTGACTCACGGATGTCCAAAAATAGGACTCCCAATATGTGTGTATTACTATTCTGCAAACCTTGATTGGTGATGCACATATTTAAAACGTTGTATTCATTAGTATAATACATCGGAGATGACATGTGATTCACGTCAAAACAACTACAAAAACAAAACAGAGCTCTTGGGGGCGGTAACTAGCGCTGCCAGGACAACAATTAACACAGTGCGCGTGGACAGGCACAACGATCGGGGTTTGGTCACAGTATAGTCTGGACGTTGATAAAATAGGAATTCTTAAACATATTGACGGCAGTGCATTATTGATGTGGTCGTGACAGACTTCCCACCAGAGTGCAGAACGATCGGCTTTTGGCAACCGCCATGTGTAAATTCTACTAAGTCCTGTGACCAAACCCCGATCATAACTGGGATAACTCTTCATGAGTTCGGTTTGGAGTATTCTCGCACTTATCCTACCTAACTCTGCCTATCGCAAAAAAAAATTTAATGAATCGCGGCCAAGTTAAAGGCTGGTATTGTAATAAATTGTGACGTTTTTGGAAATAAACGTAGAATAGTCTACCTATATAAATGTTATGCACATCCGTTGCAGTTGTTGCTGACGTCTGGCGTCCTGTTCCTGACACTGAGCTACCAGATGACGTATACCAATGTCCGCGCTGCAAATTGGTGTTTTACCTGCAAGAAGACTTAGAACATCACGTGCTACATGACTGTATTTGCAAAAAGAATCACAAATGTCCGTCTTGCAACAAGACATTTGCTCGCCTGCGTAATCTAAATACACACATAAAACATGGTTGTATACTGAAAAACCATAAGTGTTCAACATGTTCCACAACATTCTTGCGCGAAGGTAATCTTAACTCGCACATGAAACATGATTGTGGACGATTATACCCCCATAAGTGTCCAACATGTTCCAAAACTTTTATGCACTTTGCAAATCTAAAGTCGCACATGAAACATGATTGTGAACGAAGATCCCAATTAGCGTCGACCATGTTCCAAAACTTTTCTTTCCTGCACTGAGGTTTCATAAATTTTAACATGTTAATTGATTGTAGATGACAGGACCACAGTAAGTGTGTTATGTGTCAAAACTTTATTTATTCACTATGGTTTCATAAATTTTAACATGTTAATTGATTGCAAATGACAGGACCACAGTAATTCCATTATTTTAAAAACTTCTTCATGCACTGGAGTTTCATAAATTTACACATGTAACATGATTTCACAGTGTTTTTGTCTCAAAACTGTACTTTTATGCACTTGTTACATAAATTTACACATGTAACGTGATTGTGGACGACAGGACCCCAGTTAGGTGTCAATTATGTTTCAAAACTTACTTTAATGCACTTAGGTTACATACATTCTCAGTTGTTACATTATTTTAAAGAAAGTACCCTAGTAAGTGTCAATTATGTTCTAAAACTTTACTTTCGTGGACTTAGGTCACATAAATTTACACATGCAATAAGATTTGGACGATAGGACCTCAGTGTCAGTTATGTTTTATAAAGTATACTTTTGTGCACTTAGGTAGCTTGACAGTTGTAACATTTTTGACGATAAGACCTCAGTAAGTGTCAGTTTTATGTTTTAAAACTTTACTTTAAATTCACTAGGTTACATAAATTTGCTTTTGTAACATTATTTTGACAATACGACCTCAGTAAGTGTCAATTTTATGAACCTATACTTGTCCAAAAATGTGTATACAAAATATCTAGAGCTATAGAAGTTTGCTTGTGTGCTAAAACAAAGATTTGACAAGGTTTGGGAAATAGATTTCAGTAACGTGGTTTTGTTTAAAGGGGGTGCATAATCTTTCTAATTCCTGACACTGATACGTTGATCTACAGTTAGGGATATTTGTCATTGTGCTCGCTTCAATTCTGCCACTGATATTTGGTTTACGATCTAGAGATCTTTAAGATTTACGACTCATAATTTCGTAAGTGGTTTTAATAGAGTTGAAATTAGCGTGAAAAGATTAACTTTAAAATTGTGACGGATGAGATATTCAGTTCTCTGCGACGGAGCAGACATACCACAAATATCTCACCAACTAAAGTAAATGAGATCTACCCTTATTGAGCTATAGTATTATAATTCGGGGTTTGTCTCATCTTTTAACCACTTGCCATACTACCACGTCTGCCAGACGGGTGCGCCACCCGTGCCTCGCCATACTACCACGCCCTCTCAGACGGGCATCAGGGGGTGTTTCTTTTTTCAAAAGGATGGTATGTGGAAACAATGCCTTTTGAGGGGAATCATAATTTTTGATATATTGTGTGTTTTTTCGAATATTAAAAATTGTGGGGATTTTTGTTTAGAAAAATTTTGGGGGGAAATTATTCTGGGGAATACTGGTCAGGGGTGGGGGGGGGGGGGGGCGAGAGGGGGGAGCAAAATGTCAAGATTGATTGATTGATTTGGTTTGTCTTTATTTTAAGGCGTGATTAAGGGCCCGTTGGGCCCTTCTCCGACATCCAACCTTATAAATAAAGAGTAAATTGTATAATCCCAGCAAATCGATAAAACAAATCAAATTACCTAAAAGGCTTGACTAAAAAACCTTAAATAGTAATTTTTATTTTTTTAGGAAAGTCATCTAAAAAATAGGGGGAGGGAAGGAATTGAGGGGTTAGTAGACAGTGGGGGGGGGATGAATTTTCTTTGAAGGTTTTTTTAGGTGGCTAAATTTAATATTTTTATTTTTATTACAAAAAGAATGAATACAAAATGCAATCTAAAATTTCAATAGAGAAAATAAATGACATTGTAGTGAATGAGAACAATTATACAAATTATGTTTTAAGAAAAGAAGGTTTAATTAAATTTTGAATTTTGAAATCTTGCCTTGTGAAGTGCGTATTGTGGTTCCCATGCCAAGCTTGTGGCTTGTCGCTGGTAGTGGAGGACTTATCTGCATGTACCTCTTCCAGGGCCGTATTAAGGGGGGGGGGGGGGCTTTAGGGGCTGCAGCCCGCCGGCCTCGCTCTCGTGGCGGCCTCATAATTTCACCTCCGCCTACAGTTTTTTCCAAAGAAGAACTTTTTTGTTAGTGTAGTTTTTGTAGTTGTAACAAATAATTCCCTAGTGGAATATATTAGCGTTCCTATAATTTTTTAAAATGTAGGGTTAAAAGACGTAGCATGTATAGATACGTTTGCAACCCGGCCTAAATCGCGAGGAAGATTACTAAACGAATTGAAGTTTATTCAGAACTGTGTTCAAAATTTGGGTTTTTATCACGAATGACCAATCAACAACTGTCCTACGATGATCAGATTGCTGCCGAAAATTTAGTAATTTTCTACCCAAATGATCTCGACGCTGCATTTCCTAATGAACTGAAATCAGTTTTGCTGTTACATTAAACATGCAGATCTAAATAATAATAACGCTCAAGCAATTCTCAAACACATCGTACAAAACGATCTTGAAAATACATCTCCGTAGGTATATATTGCCTTAAGTTTGTATCTAACAATAACAGTGGCTAATTGTGAAGCTGAACGTTCATTTTCTTCATAGTTTGATCAAAAACTGCTTGCGTCAACAATGGGTGAAAAGAGACTTAATTCACTAGTCCTAATGTCCATCGAAAATGACGTTCTTCGGCGACTGTCGTTTGAAAAGACGGTAGAAAAATTTGCATCAACAAAATGTAGAAAGAAGTATTTTTAGTGTATCAAGAACTGAACTGAAGAGTGACTTCTGTATACCCCTCCGTAAGTGTAAAATTCAGTTGAAATATTTCTATAGGTATAAGTACAACAGCTATTTATAGAGTATTAATCATTCTAATAAATTTAAACTAGGGACTACCTAGAATAGAAAAATCAGTTAATCAGTACGTAGCCGGTTTGAAACTAGCCGCTCTTCAACTCTCCACAGTTTGTTTCACACACTCGGGGGGGGGGGGGGGGGGGGGGGTATATTATAGTCAACAGATTAAGTTAACAAAACGGCCTCACAAAAAAATTAGCCCCCGGCCTCCAAATCTCTTAATACGGCCCTGACCTCTTCTACATTGTTGGTGGCCGCCCCCGACCCTTGCCGCGACCCCTCCTATTGTCACGATCCCTGCTTCCACCGACGGCAACATTATTGGCACCTGTGGATAAAACACGGTGATTTCACTTCTTTTTCTTACATCAACCTTGGATTTCATAATTTTGATATTTTTTTAATATGCGATTTTTGCACTTACCGCCGGCCCTCTTTTGCCGTTTTTTTTCTTTGACGAATTTCTTGCTTTGCTGTACGGCCCATTGCAGTGGCCTTGGGTTGTTTTTGGGGTTCCCCCCCTCCCCCCTAACCACCACCTGTTCGATAACGTTCATCGTTACCTCGAGGGCGCGTGCAATTGCCTGCTGTCTATCTTCGTCTAATCGCGAAAGAACAGGAAAAAAAATTGCAATTATTAATATAATTACTTAGTGAATATTAGCAATTGACATAAAAGTTTCCAACCCCCCCCCCCCCCCCCCCCCCCACTGGGAATCGAACCCAGAACCTCTGAAATTTGGTACCGATGCTCAGGCACCTGACCTATTGGTCCCGAAGAAAAACTTTCACTTATAAACTGCCCTGGTATATTGCGATTGTGAACAACATCCTGGACTGCAAAAACTTTCATTAATACATTTCCCGGGACTATGAGATACTGACTAGCCCTAAAGCTAAAGTCCTTTATCTGCTGTAGAGAGCAAAAAAAATCATGTTGAGTAATCGGACACTGTTTGCCAATTTTTAGGAATCTTCAGAGACGCGAATCTGAACGCAATGCTTATCCAGACGCTCCTAATCTATATGTGGCCCTCGTTCCGCTCCGTAATCCTGTCCTTATGCGATAGTAAGCACGAGATGGCCCTCGCGATCACGCTGTGACAAGAAAATTCACACCGAGATATAATCTTCTCCCCAGAAAAAACAATGATTTGTTGCAAGTTTCCCTGACACGACCTTTTTTCGAGTAGCTATTCAAAAAAACCTATTGCCCTACTGATTAAAATTTGAAAGATCCAGACCTCAGCTCTGCTCGAACGCGCCCTCTCTGACATCAATGGAATGGCCAAATCCCGAATGGCCAACAAGATCGAGGTCCGACTAAAGTTTAATGTTAAGCAACGCACTAGACACCGTACCTAGTATTACTCAAACATAATCCTACTACTTATGAGTCAATTTTAATCTATAATCTCCCATGAACGCTTAGTAACTATAAATCACACGGTTTCTAAGACCTAAGCCGTTCGGCAAAATTATATTTTCAATTCGTAAATAACAATGTTGAATTACTTGGGCCCTCTGTATATTAGATCAATACTATATTAGTGAGAGACTCCGCTTAGCGGTTTTTTTGGGGGGCGGGAGGATGCAGGAAAAATTATTTGCCAAATCCGCCTCGTATACTAGCGCCGCAATTTGCCCATGACGAAGTAGATCAAAAGATTAGAAATTAAAAAATCCGCCGGGAGGAAGATTGGATATCCACCACCAACAACCCCGTCAAAATCATCCCCTAAAATTGGAATCAATCAATAAGTTCGAACACACAAATAATTTTTGATTCAAATTAGTTCTATAAATTATGTTTTAATGCTGTTTTCAACCCATCAGGCCTAATTACTCCATTTCCTAAACACATTTTCAACCCCCAACCTTAATAGTATTTCCTATATTATCTTTTACCTGATTCCTAGCATTCACCCAGCTGAGGCACAACACTAATGAGTAATATCAGCATAAGAAATTTGGCATTATGGTTCATAATAACCTGTGCAAAAATAATGTCATACAGCGGAGCTGCAAGCGAATATTTCACCCACTATTGTTATACTACCTTACCCTTTAACTGATAGCCGTGAAACGCTAAGGCCTTAGTATCGTATTTAAGTACATTCTTTAATATATCAATTAACTGATTAAA
Source organism: Sweltsa coloradensis (assembly GCA_024449915.1). Lineage (NCBI taxonomy): Eukaryota > Metazoa > Arthropoda > Insecta > Plecoptera > Chloroperlidae > Sweltsa > Sweltsa coloradensis. The sequence continues at coordinate 38,154 of JAMZAV010003391.1, forward strand.
ATTATAGTTTGGGCCATAACCTTAGCTTGCATTCCGATGTGTATCATAGTCCCAACAGTCAACAAATATTCCCTAACAAAAACAAGCCCAACTTATTTATAACACCCCACCCTAATAATTATACTTTTAGTGACAAACACTATAGTAACTCTTATTAACATGAAATTTGACATAGCGTGCGTAGATAAAATATAGAATTACACTCATTCCTATTAGGAGGCAAACGAATATTATCACCCCTAGCTGCCCTCTATCATCCCTTAAAATTGGAAATTGCGTATAGAGGTTTTTTTTTATACTTTTGTTGTAACATTCCATATATGCTTTTTTTTTTTTTTTTTTTTTTTTTTTTTAATTATAAAATCTATCAAATAATATTATGATACCAAGCATGTTTCGATTCAATTTTAAATCAACTAATTTCTCATATTTTTTCTTACCCCCACCCCTAATAAGATGATAGATGTTTTCCCTTGATCAACACTTACCCAGCATGAAATTTGGAATGCCGATGGTAGATCAAAAATATATGAATTACTATCTCCGTGAGAGGCCAAACGATCTATTTTTACCCCTAGTGTCCCTCTATCATCCCTTAAAATTTGGAATTGGATACTAAGCGCCCGTATATATCATATACATTTTAATGTAATTAATAATTATACCTTATATATTTATTATCTCATAATCCATTATGCTCAAACATGTTTACGATACCAATCTAACTAATTTCTCATTTTTTTTCTACCCCCACCCCTTATAAGTGATTTCTCTTTTAATCAACACTTACCAGCATGAAATTGCCAATAGTGGCGTGGTTTAAGATAAGAACTATAAGAAATTACTATTTCCGTTTAAGCGAGAACGCATCTGCATATTTCACCCTACAAGTACATCCCCCCCCTTAAAATTAGGACAGCGACGTGTACAATCATTCGCATTTTTTTTTCATGGGTGGTTATCTTAAGACGAAGAATGTATTCAATTGAAAATTCAATTAAAATTCAATAGTTATTCATCTTATTTAAGGGCGGCCCGGCCCAGAGGTTTGTATGTATCTTTACATAGTTAATGAAATTAGCTCCATAACTAAGGTACATTTTAAAAATCAACCATACAAACTAAGAGTTTATTTTCTTCCCTGCCCGTTTTAAGAATTAATTAGTTTACAATTCACCCATCTATTCATTCATCCGAGTATGATAAGTGAAAAACTAAATTCTAAATTGTAAATAATTAGTATCTGTCGAGTATAGTGTCACATTTTTGAATATTCTTCAGTGCTCGAATCAAAAATATCACTATTAAGCGGGGTAAGGGGTTAAAGAAAAGCACATGAGAAATTAGCCTGTTGATTGAGTATCGAAAATGCTTAATCGTAATATATTGGCAAAATTTTAATATTACAATGTATAAGAATACGACTTACAGTACCAATTCCAATTTTTAAGGATGATAGAGGGCCACTAGGGCTACTGCAAATATTGTTTCCGCCTCTCAAGCGAATAGTAACTTCGTAAATATTGTTATTATCCTACACGCATTCCAAATTTACGCTCTGGTAAGTGTTGATCAGAAAAATCTTACTATTTAGTGGTGGGGTACGGTAGAAACAAATTAGAAGAAATTAGTGTTGATTGGATCGAAACATGATCTGTTTGAGCCATAATATTATATGGGACGTAATTATAATAATTAACAATGTATAGCATTACACACGACCTCCAGTACCAATTCCAATTTTAAGGATGAATGATTAGAGGGCACTAAAGGGTAATAATATCGTCTGCTAGCTCAACCGGATAGTAATTATTAATATTTTTATCTACACACCATCCAAATATTACGTGCCCGGTAAGTGTATGATAAAAAAATAATCACTATTAGCCGCGGTGGGGGTAGCCCCCACCACTGAAGAAATAAATAGCCGTGATTGAACGCAACATGCTAAGCATAATATACTGGATAATTTTATAAAATTACAATATATAGAATAAAGACCTCTGAGCTACCAATTCCAATTTAAGGTGCGATAGATAGAGCCCCGGCCACTAGTTTTTTTTTGGTTTATTTGCGATATAGCCTGACGCCGTCAACCGTTAGGTCCATAAATAAGACCACTACTAAGCCTACGGACGGCGACGGGGGAGGAGTGCCCGGCCCATGCTGTGGCTGCTGGAACCGTCAGAAACCAAAGCACAGTAAAGGGGAAGGAAGGCGGGGTGGGTTTCTCACGTCGCGGCGTCCATCGTCTTCTGTCATCGTTCGTGATGTCGTCATTGTCATCGTCGCCCGGGGGTCGTCAAGGCGAAGAGGACATAGTACACCCGACGACGATTGCCAGCAGCCGCCTACTAGTTCGGAGTAAGATACTCACGCTCTTTCTAGCTAGCATAGTTAATGCCCACGAGGTAGACTTTTTACTCTTTTGAAATCGCCTTTTCACGATTAGCAGAGCCATGCCTCTGGGGTCCTAATTCTACCCGCAACCCAAGCACCCGGGACGCAGAGGGCACTAGGTAGAAATAATCCTGCTCTTCGCCTCCTAATAGCGAAATAGTAATCTTATATTATTTATTCTACCACCATCGACAAATTTCATGTTAATAAACTTACTAATACGCGAGTTCTGTCACGTCAAATGTATAATTATTAAAGCTGCTTAAGGGTGAAAAAAATGTTTGTTTTAGTATGAATGCATTTGCATTCGACTGGACTTAGCCGTATAACCACATCGACCACATTATTTTGAAATATTCAAAATGTATTACATACTATCTCTACGTTATTTCCCAAAAGCTATCAAAGGTGGTAGAGAACAAATAGCCGGATGAAATATCGCCATATGCCGCATACCCGGCGAGATTATTAAATCTATCCTAGGTTATTATGCTAACCATCATAGCCAAATTTCAATGCCATCGCATAACTCACTAGGCTCGCCTCACTGGTGAATGCTGGAAATCAAGGTGTGAAAATAATTAAACTATTAGCGGTATGCGTGGGTACTTGAAAAAAACATGTGGTTTGGAAATAGAGAATAAGCCAGATTGCGAGTCATAAAACACATTTAAACCATAATTGAAATAACTAGTTGAATAAAATTCTTTTTCATTTATTTTTTATTCTTTTGTTTTTCGGTTTTAAAAGCTTGAATATTCTAATTTACGGGGATGATTTAGAAGGTGTTGGGGCGGGGATATGGCTGCCTCCCGGTGGGTGATTTAAATTTTGAGTATTATTACTTACCCCAATGCAAAAATTTCGCGCGCTGGTATCCGGAATTTGCAATATTCTAGTGTTTTTTTCCCTTTACAGCTCTCATATATACTATATGTAAATAAATAAAAATAAATAAAACCGATATTAAAATATACTTGCCACTTGTCTCTATGTTGGTACACAACTGTGACAGTGTGTTCAGTAAGTAACAACTAAACAATGCGTAATTCCACTTCTTCCTCTGTACGTTTCGCTTCGAAATCAGGTTCATTTGGCCAGTTCCACACATGCATAAAACTATTCGAATATAACCTGGCGGAAAAAGTCCTATTGGATGTAATTTACCTTCTGCCAACTGACTCAGATAATTATCATTCGAGTTAAACAGAAACACTATAGCGGTTGTAAATAAAAACATACAACATCAAACAAAGGCATGATTGGACAGAAGAAAGATTTTTCATTTCAATTGATAGGAAATTTCAAGTTTGATAAGAAAAAACAGTTTCTTTCTTGGGGTTGTTGCACTAACAAAATATTCCCGCTCTTCCATAAACTCGGCGAAACAAAACCTGTAAGAGTGAACATATATTTGCAAATTCGTATGCATATCGTGTGTTTCAGTGTCTTGAGAAGAAAGAAGAAGATATCGAGGAAGGTAAAACAATTTTAATACATAGTCTAGAGTTTTTACATAATCATTGAAACACTCACCAACAACAACTTGGGTTGAGAAATGATGTTGAAATGCCACTCGTAAATAGACATCCACAAACCCACTTTTCGCGAAAAACAAACAAGTTCTACACAACTTAAGTAAAGTGTCTCCATGTTTGATATTTTTATCAAAATTGCGAGCAATTGTAATAAATGATTTGTAACGAGAATTGGTTTATCCATAGAAATATGCTTTCGGCATTTCTAATTCATTGAGCCTTGTTCTTGCCAATGCTTGTGGCCTTGGCCCTTGGCTAGGGACTATGGCTAGCAATTTTGTCCTGTTAGGATGACTTTAATGGAATTGCTAGGTATGTGGTATCTAGGCCAGTCATTTGGATCACTAGGTCACTCCTTACAATTCCTATCAGCATAATGTTTCTGGCAAAGTTGACGCAGGAAAATTACCATTCAACGGTAGTGGCAATCGCAATGGCCCAGGTCAAGCGATCGGGTTGTATTTCTCTGGTCTGATTCAACGTAGTGGGTAGGCCTAGTCACCACACTGGTACCGCTATATTATTTAACAGTTTCTTTAGTATGGGGAGTACATATGACCCGTTACGCAGTACAAATTTCAGCAACGTAAACTGCGATCTAGCCCCGTAAGGCTTAGCGATACGCAAATCCTCAGCTCCACGTTTTCAAAAGTACTAGCAAAGACCCAGTCACCAGTTACTAGGCCCTCCTTTTCCAACTTCTTCGGCCCATAACTTTGTAGAAGCTAATTGCTGTAGGTACTTAAGTACATAACAAAATATGTAGGACCTAAGGTTTAGGCCTACTTTTAGGCGGTAAATTTGAAAAAAAAAAAAACTTTTCACATACTTTCTTACAATATTTTTATCACTTTCAAGGGTCTAAAAACAAAACCACAACAAGTGACTCGAAATGGCCCAGTCAAGAAATCGTGTATTTTTGGTTTAGACCAACATAGGGGGTAGCCTTCACCAAAAACTGGTCGCTATATTTTTTAAACTTTTTTTAGAAAAGTAATTATAAAAAGTATATGACCCTTTACGTAAAAATTCCATCAATGTAACTGCGTTTAAGCCCGTAAGGCTACGATATCCAATCTAAACTCCACGTTCAAGCCTAGAAAGACCCAGTCACCATGCTTACTAAGCGGCTAGCCCTCCTTTTTAAACCTCTTGGTCCATTATTTGTAGAAGCTCATAGTGTACTTGCACATAACAATTATGAGGCCCTAGGTTTAGGCCTATTTTAGGCGGTATATTAAAAAAAAATCTTTTTCACATATGGGCCCCTTTTTTTACAATATTTTATATCACTTTCAATGTGCAGAGAATGAAAGTACCATCAACGTACGGCATTCGCAATGGCCCGGTCAAGCGATCGTTGTATTTCTCTGGTCTAGCTAGACTCATGGTAGTGTGTAGGCCCAGTCACCACAATGGGGAGTTTCAAAGTACAAGCTAGTATTTAAGCCATTTCATTTTAGGACAGTGAAAATGTGGTACACTGTATTTTGGTACACTTTATTTAGTACACGTAAATTTGTTCATTCGTTTTTAGCAAAATTTTCCCTAGATCACAGCTGTCCCCTACTTAAGCTTTTCATTACCTTAACTACAGGGGGAAAATTTAGTACGCGTTATTTTGGAACAAATATTTTTATACCGGTAAACTGTAAATTAGTACAGATCGTTTTAACGAAAAGTTTCATAGATTCTAAGCAAGTATTTCAGCCATTTCATGTTTAGGACGGTGAAAATTTAGTACACTGTGATTTTGGACATTTTTTTAAAGAAGCTACACTGTAAAAATTTTGGGCGATTGCTTTTACAAAATTTCATAGATTTACAGCAAGTACGAAAGCCATTTCATGTTTAGACAGTGAAAATTTAGTACACTGATTTTGGACAAATTTTTTTTTGGTACACTGTAAATTTGGTTTGGGTACAGATCGTTTTTACGAAAGTTTCATAGATTCACAGCAGTACTTAGTCATTCATCAAAATATCAATAAACATACCCAAGTACTAAGCCTTTCATGTTTAGGACATGCAATTAAGTACACTGTGATTAGTTTACAGTTCTTTTTTAGTACGCTGTAGATTTGGTACAGATCGCTTTTACGAAAGTTTCATAGATTCACAGTGCTCATGCTACTTAAGCCATTTCATGGTTAGGACAGTAAAAATTTAGTACACTGTGATTAGGCACAGTTTTTTAAGTACACTGTAAAATTTGGTACAGATCGCTTTTACGAAATGTTTCATAGATTCACGCAGAACTTAAGATGATATGATACTTTGAAGACGCGGGCTTCTCCGATTAGACGCGAAAAATCTCGCATCGGGGAAAGCGGAGGTGGGGTAATAAATGCGACCGTGGAGACTGGAGTGGGTATAATTTAACTCGACCTTCACCCCAATCACAATCACAGACCCACAAGTACTGCACGAACCGCAATGACGTTTCGCTTGCAGCCCGTCGTATTTTTTAGATCAGGTCGGGGAACACTCAAGGAGGTTTATTCTCTACATATTTCTTCTGGTTTAGATGGATTTTAGTTAGTTTACGCCAATCAAAATAAAATACTTTTGTCAAAAAAGGTTTTTTATTTTTTCACGGGCACAATCTTCTTAACAAACCATTTGCCTAGTGTTGTGTTAGCATAAACTCATAGTCACTATACCTAACAATACCATAAAAAAACAGTGTGTTGACACTTGAAACTAATGTTGTAAAACGGTGTTCTGGACATCATGGTGAGAGGAGGAAAAATAAAATTCTAACTTTTTTGAAGGGTAGATGATAGGTTTGATTATTTATCAATCTCTTGGTGCTTCAAGTTTTATTTTATATATATATATATATATATATATAATATATATATATATATATATATATATATATAATATGTTTTATATTATATCATCAGTACAAATCAACACTACATTTTACTACAATGTTACACAAAATTCAATAAAAATAATATTTTTTCACATATTTGTTTGATCTCAATAGTGAAAAGTACACACACAGTTGGTAGTGTGGCCACTAAAAACAGTGAGTTGAAATTATTGTCATATCCACAATATAGAGGAGGGGGTGAATAAAATACTGACTTAACTTCTTAATACTGCTTTCAACTTTGTTTGTTGATATAGAGCAGTTTCATTACTATATTTCAGTACATTGTTTCCAGAAAATTTATGGGCAATGTGCTCATTTTGAATAATTGCGATATATTATAATAATAAGTAAAACATTATTTAGGGATTACTACGAAAAATATATTATCCAAGCATTTATTTGAACTAGAAATAAAAATCAACCCCTATCCACGTACATAAGATGACATGACACGCAATAGCGCGTAAAAGTATTTATGCGTACAAGTAACATGATATTGTAGAGTTGTACTATCTCCGAACCAAAATTACAAAATTGAATCAGTTTTAGCCATGGTAAAGGGAAAAATTAAAGTTTTTAACTGCAGTGGCTGGTACGACAGGGCGGATATGGGGATGGGCGGGGGGGGGCGAACGCGACCATCACGACTCTCCGGTTTACGTTGCATAGACAATTTCACATTTTTAAAAGTTTTTTAGGCTTTTTTTAAAGTTGCAAATTTAAGAATTCGATAAAAACCCTACCCCAGTGCCCCCCGGGCCGACCCCATCCAGCCAATTGTTAATATCTAATTGGACGCTTTTTCTCCCAAAAGTTACTTTCATAAATTAGGATGTGAATAGATAATTGAAAAATACAGTATCACTATCAACTAAAGGGGACTTCACGGGAAGATTGGTCCGCAGGTACCAAGAATTTCCTCCCCTCTTTACCACCACCACCACCTTCCTGGCCGAGCAGAGTGGACAAGAGGTAGATCGTATCTACTTATAGTCGCTCGCCCCTTTCTATTGATGGTCTCGAAACCATCCAATTAAATTTATTTTCGCTTGAATAGAGTTAAATTCTTTTTTCCTTTCATTACGTAACTTTTTGTAATTTACCTTTTAAATCCCCTTTTAAATGTTAATGATTTTAACTTAAATGTTTCATTGAAGTAAAATCAACACGAAAATGTTTTTTGAATGCTAAAAATTGATTGAAAATAAGAATTTAACAGTATAATATAAAACACACTTCTTCATCAAAAAGTGCTAAGAATATTTTGTTAACATTGTTAGTTCTCAATCATTTTTTTGCGTTTAAAAACATTTTCGTGTTGTTTTTATTTCAGGGAAAACATTAAAGTTAAATCATTAACATTTAAGAATATTTAAAAGGTAAATTACAACAGTTTATGTAATGAAAAGAAAATTGAATTTATCTCTATTCAAGGGTTTAGAGACCATCAATAGAAGGTCGAGGATGTAAGATCTAAATCTTTTGCACTCTGCCCGCCCAGGAAGGTGGTGGTGGTAAAGAGGGGAGGAAATTCCTGGTACCTGCGGACCAATCTTCCCGTGAAGTCCACTTTAGTACGAAATTTTACATTGTTAAAGTGACAAATTTGAAATTTTTCGAATGGCAGAACTGAAACTTCCATCCGCAGCTCACACGCACTAACTAAAAAAAAACAAAAAACAACGAATGCGATGTGTAACCAAAATGCTATTCGTAAATTTACAACTTCAACATCAGGTCGCGACCCGATTGAAGAGAAATGATTATATAATTTCTCTTCAACTCCAACATTGTTTGGCGTATGGCTCTACGAGGACGTAGGTTCGAATTCCGTATATCGCATGGTTTTTTTAATTTGTCCTTCACCCTCATCTTTCTCCACTCATCGTCTCGAATAGCCTTATAGTGCATTACTAAGATAGGTTAAGCAACCAAATCACCATCGGCCCCAATGTATTCTTTTATTGTGAAGTCCAATTATATGTGAATCGCGAATATCAAAATTCTGAATGAATACTTGAGTTCTTTAGAAGATATTTTTGTGAAATGGAGAATTTGTTTGTCTGTGGCGTATCCACTCCGGATCAAATATAGGACAAAGTAGTTATATTTGTATTGTTATGATTTCAATCTAACTATTATATTATATTGAATTGACGAACAAAATAGATCGCATTCGGAACACGCTATACGTTATCTTGAGGGTGAGGGTGCTGGACACCACCAGTGGGTAGCACGCGTCATATTTTGACATCATTTTGTAAATAGTTTGTAAATACCGTACACACTCTTAGATAGATGTAGTCATTGATTGATTTAATAGTTTCAACTCTGTGAGTCGGTGGATTGAAATATTATCGTAGACTTTTGACGACTTGATTTTTATTTCGATGTGAAGAAGACTGCAATCGTTCCATGAGTGTTCTTGGAAAAATTGTATGAACTAAATGTATATAGAAGAAGTGCGATTTTTAAGAGACAAGGTTTTTTTATACCGACACAGACCTGGCAGGTGTAAGTTTAAATATTTTGAATGTTCTCCTAGTTTCAATTGAAAATGGCCGCTTTTGTGAGCGGAGCGTGAGTTGGATATACAGCGTGAGCAGATTATATTATATTAGTTTTGTAATTTCAACGAGTAATCTCGCCTTCAGAGAGAACAGGACACATTTTGCAGTTAGCAAATAGCTATTCGCTCGGCCAAGAAGCATCCGACATATATGAAACTTTGCAAAGTTGTCAAAAAAGCATAAAATACACAGCCCTACGGTCATAGATTTCACAATTTCTTTCTTAGTCATCCAGAAAAAAATCACGAATTTTATTTTAGTCAATTTTGACTTTGAATTTTAAATTCGTTTAAACTAATTGATGTTTTATAAATTATTTTAAAACTAATTTTAGAAGTGGGTTACTGTAGAGCCTATATTTTGTATTCGTGATCTATGTTCGAAATTTCAGACGCCTGCGGTGAAGCAATTTGCCTAAAATGCATGTCCTACCTCTCTTCACTTTACTCTAGAGTCTAGAACAGCGGCTATGAATATGATTGTATAACATTTTGTTGTTCGGGTTCATTCGTCCCAACTCCTGGTATTGGGGGGGGGGGGGGGGTCGGTACAAGTTTTAGAAGATTATCTACAACTAGAAACTAGGCATTCTAGTCAAGAAACTTGCCGTTCCCCTCTTGTCCCTGGATTTTTTCTGACCTGTAGTCTTCAAGCCGACTTCTAATTTATAATTCAATGAAAAGGCATCTCATTTTTGCATTGAAACGTAAAATTTGTCTTTTCCCTTTTCTTTTGATCCACCTTGACGTCATAGAAAGTAGATGGTCAAAATAACGCGCACATGCTTCATGAAGTAATCAACGCTTCGCGTGATACAGCACGTGTTATCTGACAGCTGTAGGATGATAGCCAGTCGCACATGCTCGCTCCTCTTCCCGTTCTCCGTCCCCAAGACAACACAATCACACATTCACTGAACGATAATCACCGATAATGATTATGATAATCGTTGCCGCACTTGCGATATCTAGCAGAACCAGACCCTACATTAATTTATTCGTATATACAAACCTTATTTGTCTCCGTTAGCGTAGTGCATAAATATAATACGTGAAGACAATTGCATCAACAGATTGCAGCATTCTTTAATATGTTAAAACCTCTTGAAGGAACAGACATTGATCTCTACTCACAAAATTTTTTAAAATTTAAATCTGTGATCACTCAAGCTTTAGGATATTAAAATTATAATTTACTCACTAGCTTATTTCCATTAGTCCCCTTCTTTCATATGCATTTTTCATTTCTTTTCTTTCAAGGAATATCTGTTATTCAATTTTCAATGTTAATAATTTTGATAGTTTTACATTTTAAAATTTAGTATTTCAAATATGTTTACAGAGTTACATGTATTATTTTGTGTATATTGCAAATTTTTAATATCTTTAAGTTTTCTATCGATCTATCTCTTCGATCTATCTATCTATCGATGCTATGATTTACACTTGTGGGGAAAATTTGTACTCTGTTGTAAATATGCATGATAATAAATAAATAAAATATCCGAAAGGCTGCCAGGACTGTTTTAAAACCGAAAAGGGGATCTTGATTTCTTCTATTGTGTTATTTGTGTATTTGCCGACAACATTGAAGAATCCATCTGGTTTAAACGTATCATCGTTAGCACTAGCTCTACCTAGGTAAATAAATACATATTTTTTAAAAATTTTTTACTTGTACCTCATCACAACAAATTTTTTTTTAAAATAATAAAGAATATGATAAATGAGGTCCTTAGGGACAAATTTTTGCTTCCGATGCACAAGGTCCAGGGTTCAAATTCTTGTTTGTGCAGGGATACTTTTGGCGAGTGAAGTGCGCACACACATTGCGAAGTCGTAAGTCGTAAAGGTCAATATCAATCAATCTTATTTCCGACAATCATCTCAGCAAGACCGTCAGTTTCATAAACTAAATGGGGGCACTTCATTTTTACCATTGTCATCGCCGATCAAATTGATTAATCCGGCCAAGATTCGTATTTTTTAAAGAAAATAAACAACATGGCATCACCACTAGCACTAAACACATGCATAGAACATTTAAAAATAGTATAGACTACTTCAACAATCAAGAACAAGAACAATTCACTTTTTATTTTGATAATAGTTTTGGGGGGGACAAATAATATGATAATGGTGTTCTATATGCAGTTCCAAACCAATGCTCCAAGGTCCTTGTCTCAAATCCCGGTTCTGGGATAGATTTTACGTCGGAATTTCCTGGGCCCGTTACATTGACTTCCTACGCGCAAAGATTAGTCCTACGCGTAACAAGATCCTCAAAATTCCACAAAACACTCGCTCGAAAACGAAATCGTCTCACGACTTTTTCGCAGCGCCTACGCCACCCAGCGGACTACAGTCGAAAGAAAAAACGCAAAACAATGCCTGGAAATTGCTGTTTTTTCCTAAACGGTTGGCGATAGAAAAATTCTGTTGACTGGGTTGAAAAGCAAAATTTATCAATTCAGGCGTAGAGTAAAGTTTTTCTAAAATAAGAGTCTGGGGTATTTTTTAAGTTCCATGAAAAAGCGCGTGAAACAGTATTTTATAAAAATATTGCCATTTTAAAAAAATTTATGCTAGATAAATGTATACATTTTCTTAAAATCCGGCACTAAAAGGGCTCTATAGAAACCTTCACAATTGTATGCTGAAGATTTCATGCCGATGGTTGATTAACTGCCGAGAAAACAGCAATTTGCTGGAAGTCACCCTTATTTTTCAAAACACTGCCATTTTCACATGTCCTATATTCTCTTAAGTCATTTCATGTTTAGGACGGTGAAAATTTTGTACACTGTGATTTTGGTACACTGTATTTTTTGCACGCTCTAAATTTGGTACAGTTCGTTTTTACGAAAAGTTTCATAATTCACTGCAAGTAGGCCTACTTAAGCCATTTCATGTTAAGGACAGTAAAATTTTTTTACACTGTGATTTTGGTACACTATTTTTAGTACACTGTAAATTTCGTACAGATCGTTTTTACGAAAAGTTTCATAGATTTACAGCAAGTACTTAAACCATTTAATGTTAGGACAGTGAAAATTTAGTACACTGTGATTTTGGCACACTTCATTTTTAGTACACTGTAAATTTGGCACAGATCTTTTTTACGAAACAAACATAAAATGGCTTATGTACTAGCTATGAATCTATCAAACTTTTCTTAAAAACTATCCGTACCAAATTTACAGTGTACTAAAAAAGTCACAAAATCACAGTGTACTAAATTTTCACTGTCCTGAACATGAAATGACTTGTACTTACTGTGAATCTATGAAACTTTTTGTAAAAGCGATCTCTCCTAAATTTACAATATTAAAAAACTGTTCCAAAATCACAGTGTACTAAAACTTTTCGAAAATACGAACTGTACCAAATTGAGAGTGTACTAAAAAAATGTACCAAAATCAGTGTACTTAATTTTCACTGTCCTTAACATGAAAAAGCTTAAGTACTTGCTGTGAATCTATGAAACTTTTCGTAAAAGCGATCTGTTCCAAATTTACAGTGTACTAAAAAAACTGTCCCAAAATCACAGTGTACAAAATTTTCACTATCCCTACAAAGTCCAACTCGCTACCTTCCCGTGGTTTGGCCTGTGAGTAGGGGAGTAGTGTATTCCCCAAAACTATGGGCGAGCTCTGGCCGGTTGGGGTGCGTGTTGCAAAGCGAGCTCTCGCGCAACTTTTTATCACACCTTTCTTCATTCACACAGCCTTACATATTTATTTTCTTCTTTCACTTTTTTCTTCTCTATACTTGCCGGCCCTCTCTGCAACGAGCACTCCTCCGTTCCCACTCTGTTTAACCCATCATATTTAACATCCTCACTCCTTCCCATTAACCCCCCGCGTCTTCACGTACGTTCTTCCCTTTGGAGTTCTTCCCTTTGGAGGGAAGAAAACATGGTGGTAATCCACAATTATGGAAAAAGAAAATTTTGAAGATTCCAATAAACTTGACATGGGCACTGATAACTCTACTGTTGAGTGCCCTAAAATAACATTAACTAACGAACTAACTTAACATGAAATGGCTTAAGTACTTGCTGTGAATCTATGTTACTTTTCGTAAAAACGATCTGTACCAAATTTACAGTAAACTAAAAAAAACTCCCAAAATCACTTGTACCAAATTTTCACTGTCCTAAACAAGAAATGGCTATTACTTGCTGTGAATCTATGAAACTTTTCGTAAAAACGTTCTTTACCAAATTTACAGTGAACTAAAAAAATCTGTCCCAAAATCAGTGTACTAAATTTTTACTGTCCCAAACTTTTTTCATTGTGTTTTCACTCCATGAAATGGCTTAAGTTCTAGCTATGAATCTATGAATCTTTTCGTAAAAACGATCGTTACCAAATTTACAGTGTACAAAAAATACTGTCCCCAAATCATAGTGTACTAAATTTTCCCAGTCCTAAACATGAAATGGCTTAAGACTATTTCACAGTGGTGAAAAGAAAGACGAATGGTCGGATGCAGGTAAAGCAGATGTCTTTTCGATTGACGAGTGCGAGTGAACCAGATACCTTTTCGGCCGACATTCTTCCGGTGAGGGGAAATGTCTGTCTGGCCTCACCCCACAACCCTTGCCAGCTACCATTCAGGCTGACAAAGCCTCTGCTATTCAATAACTGGCCAGTGGACTGCGGCTCACAGACCCTCATTATCCCACACTTACAATGACATTCTGTGAAAAGGTAACTGTTGTTGCAAAAATTCGCGAGTAAATAAAAATCAGTTTTGGGTACCTCACGGATTATTCCGTCACGATATTTGTTTCTATGATAAAAATATTTTCTTGTAACTATGCAATAAAAATCCCAAGATTTAAAGCACAGCCAGATGGCCATTGTAGATTAAAATATGTTACATAATCAACATTGTCTTGAAAATAATTATGAAGCTAAAACTTTGATTGATTTTGAAAATAGGTAGACGAAAGTGTTAATTTATGAAAGTTTGTAAGTTATATGAATATTTAACAACTTTTCAGGCCAGACATTCCCACACCACAATATATATGAGTTTATATTGGTAAATGTGATGCCAATTACAACAACCTCATTCACATTGATTCAACTCAACAGAAAGAATACACAACATTGGTTAAACCGTACAAAGTATGTGCTAGAAACTCGTCTCAATCTTGATGAGCAGTAATAGAATAGGGAACTGGCCTTGGTTTCAAATATATCTTAAACGTATTTAGTAATTTGTAACATTCAATTTAATAAACATCACAATTAAAATAAACTATAAAAAATAAAATCTGTAGATTCTATGCATGTTCAAAGTTCCTGGGGTTTGACTTCCCGCACAAAGACTTAAGTCCGCGCTCTTTTGGTTGTGACGTAATCGTGAGGTGAGGAGGGGAAGCTGATTGGCAGAACTGTCAGCTCGCCGCCTCGGCGAACCTCACGATCACGTCACACCCACCTGCAATGGCGCATGGCCGTTTTCCGGCGCGAAGCCCAGTTTAAATTTTTCCTCGCTCACAGTTAGCACTAATAAAAGCCGACGCATAAAAAACTTTACTGGTCGGTATTTGAGGTTATTAGTAGGGACATATTCAAATTTGAAATTGAAGGACAGTTCCCTATTAGCCTAGTGAGAGAAGCGAACGAAGGGAATACTTCATTTTGACTAGGCCCTACCCACGATTAAAAAATCTTGCATGATTTTCGTTCGCTTTTGTGTTTGTTTTAATGTTTAGTGCTTTTACGATGTTTTAGTCTGTTAGTTGGCTTTTTACCGGCCAAGCTAATCCGATATTTCAGGTAAATAAATAAAATAAATAAATAAATCCGAATGAGTCTACCCACTCAGTTATATAACTGATTTTCAGTGGGGGACAGTAAACCAAAGTGACCAAGCCAACCATGTAGGCCCCGGGGCCCGACGCAATCGACGAGTGAGCGATAACCAGCCAAAGGTTGATATTTTTAATAGGAAATATAGCAATCAGTGGTATGGACAGTGCGAACACCCGCGAATCAACACCAGAATCAACAAGGCCGATTCAGAACAACTTTAACTTTACTTTTAATAAATTGTGCAATTTGCACAATTTATTATGTTCCTCGTTGCTAGGACGGCTCCAAAGTCACCGTTTACAAACTCCTAAGACAAGAACTGATGGACTTACGTCCAAATCAGAAGTTACAAAACTTCTGACTTTCGCGGGAATCGAACCTGGACTGCTGCATTGGAAGCAGAGACGCTAGCCACAAGACCAACGAGCCACACTATTTCAAAACCTTTGAATATGGCATGAATTTGAGAAATAAAAGAAATGAAAGAAATGTATTTTGAGAAAATCAAACTATTACAATTTATTAACAAATGAAGAACAGCAGGGAGATACGCCACATACGCTCGTCCATCAACGCGACTATAAAATGCATTTGCGAAAGGGGGGGGGCCTAGTAAAGAAGTACGATGGTGTGTCACAGTTTGTGCAAACAAAGAAGAAATAAATTATACTATGGTGGTGTGACTGTGACACAGTAAACAACTAAACAAGAAATGTAGTCAGAAGTATAGGCCTCCGAAGTTAATATGACATCGTGCCGACTTGGCTAACCTCTTCCCTCTCTGTCTGGCGTGGCGCGCGCACCATCCTAACCCACGTCTCCGGGTGCGCGCGCATCACATAATGTCTGCCGCGCAGTTCAAAGAAATAGTTAACCCTAATTAATTTTAAAAGCGGGACATTATAATATTAGGTAAATAATATTCATTAAAGCGGACGTGAGGAAATAAAATAAAAAAAACTTCAAAACCTTAACGTTTCTATTTAAAATATAAAGGACTTTTACCAGGAAAGGAGTTATATTAATTATTATCAGAAAATAAAAAAATACCTTCAAAACCTTTAACGTTTCTATTTAAAATACAATGGAGCAGATAATGGACTAAAAAAAAAACAAAAAAAAACACATCGTCGGAGGTTTGAACCAGCGAACCCTTCTTTCACAATCCCACCCGTTACCACCCTGCTACAGCGCACTGTGAACGATGTCCGCCTATAAACGTGTATAGTGGCATTGCAAGCGAGCCGTGAGCGCGCGGTGGTGGGGAAGGTTAGCCAAGTCGGCCTAACGATTCACGCCTCCGAAGTAGACTGTGGCGCAGCCCTAGCGGCAGAAGTGTGTCAACTGGGAAGGTGACGCGTGCTGCGGGAAATGGCTGGTAAAGATGCGGATTTAAACGCGCGACGCAACAAATTAATCGCTAGCTTTGTACAAGATGGTACAACTAGCAAGTAGATGTATTTGTTGTGTTGTTAGATGTGGTGACTGATACGAGAGCAAGCAAAACCCTAGCATTTATCAACTGATCTTCGAATTTACAGATGAAGTAGAAGGGTTTAGAAGACTGGAGTAAACTTTATTTTTAATAAAGGGCCTACTATATTAATACTAGAGGGATACCACTATTCTACTAGGCGTTTGAAAAAAGTACAGACATGCCCTGAGTTATAAATTTTTTAGTCAAATTATAACTAGGCTACATTATTTTAGTGAATTACCTTGGATTTCATCTAGGCCTACACGTAGGTCTAAAATCGCAAGTCATGATTCATGAACAATACATTAAAACCTTCATCGACAATAATTATTAGAGATCATGGCATGCAAAGCATTATTGGCATAATAAATTAACATAATTTAGACTGGACAGTGGACATATATGTCCAGATAGGCCTACATACATTACACATACCTACACATGGGTGGGGCGACTCTTATCCCCCCCCCCCCCCCCCCCCATTTTACTGACATAAGCAATAGTTATAAGTTAAACTTACGTTTTTTATGGGTTAAGAAAATTAGCCTTTTTGAGTGAAACCCAATAACATAGCCGTGCTCATAAGTTCATAACCACCCTCCCCCATAATAACCCCCTTCCACCCTTCTGGTACGCGACGCCATAAGAAGTAATTTTTGAATATGAAGTGTGCACAAAATACATTTTTTCAGCATTCCATTAGGCCAAACTTAGGTTAATTATGCACTAATGTTCACCCTTGAATTTGATTAGTAAAATCACAAAATTTAGTGCATTATAAAGATAGTAGATACTATTAGCCTATATGCAAAACATTCACTGACAATGCACTAAATATGTTCACAATTGAAATGTATTACAACAGATTTGTGAAGGTTTCGTCAAGTAATTTGAGTGCATCTTTGAAAATACGTTTGCATTAATGAATGTTTGTGTTTACAAACAAACGATGCATTAATGTCCCCTATTGAAACGGTATCAAATTAACTATATGGGTTGACTCCTTCAAGATAGCACCCCTCCCCCCCCCCCCCGAATTAATTTGAGTATATCTCTTGAAATAAGTTAACTCTTTTGTGCACAAACTTGCACAATGTACTGTACAAGCAATGTATTGTATTGTACACTATTTTTCGAAATTCGATAGGGGGAGGGGGGCGGCAACTTGTGAAAGGAATGTCCAAAGACTAGAGCAATTAATTTAAGTGAACTCATTACCTAGCATTCATCATATTGACAAAACAAAACTTTTCGTCAGGATTGCTGGTGACGGTTTTTGTTCCGAAACTTCCTGTATGAAGTCTCGAGTGTTGTATGACCTGCATCCCGTACTTATTATTGTAATGAACCAAATCTCCTTCAAAAATCAGAATAGCCATCTGCAAATATTATTCATGCATCTAATTGTTGGCCTGCTCGAACATTTCTTTTCACACTGTATCAGTCGTCTTATTTGTTCCTTATATTTAGAATCGTGTAATTTTGTATGTGTTATTATTGATAAGTATCTATGCATTATTTATTCAATAATTTTAATAATATTATATTGATTTTGGTCCTGGGTTAAAGAACGTACCGTGCACTTGCCGCATTCTATAGCAACCTTGGCGGGAAAGTACAACAAGTAAACAAATAATAAAGCTACTATTATTTTCGTACAAATCTACATTATTTTCCTTTATTTAAGTGTTAATGTTCGTATAGCAGCTCCCCTTTTCCAACAAACCACTAATAAAGTGCGCAAAGTAATATTTATGTGCATCAATGTAGCACGATCCTATGGTTTACACCAGCCATTTTCAAATCGTGTCACCTTCTAAACTCCTCTCGGGTGCCGCTAGGGATCGACGGTGGCGCGGCGCGCGGCTACTTCGGAGGCCTATATACAAGCACAATGGTGTAGCATAATTTATAAACAAGAAAAGTAGACAATAAAAAGTAAAAGTAAATACGTCCGTGTGACTTGTGAGCAGTTTGCACAAAAGAAAAGCATGCAATAATAAATAGCAGCGTGTTCGTACACATTGAAAATATTTTTTTTAAGCACGGCGGTATGATACAAGTTGTCAACATAAAAAGTAGACAATAATAAATTAGTACATCGGTCTGACACACAGCACGGTAAATTGGCGCAAACTATAAACAAGAAAAGTAGACAATAAGTATGGTTCGTTGGTGTGACACAGTTCGTACACATTGAAAGTAGGCATTTAACGTAGCACGGCGGTGTGACATTCATACACGTAACACATTAATAAAATTACAGTAATTAAATTAGAGTTTGTTATAAAAGTTGACATATCTACATCTTTGCTCTTCATTTGCCTTTTTTGGATTGGGATTTTTGTGCTTCTGTTATTGTAAGACAAATCTCCATAACTCTCGCTGTCAAAATTCTAGGAAACCATTCATTGTCAGAAAGATGCCTGGCCATACACACACATACCATTCTCTCTTTCTCTCGCTGTCGTCTCACTGTCTGAAGTGGATGTCAAACCCTATCTTATTGTATTGCAACTGAATGCAATCAATTGACCAGCTCTCAAAGAAATAAAACATAAATTTTATTTGCACAACATAGTTTTGCGTCATTTATGGAAACTTGTGGGCATGATACAAGAATTTACGTTTCTTAGGTGTGTAGATTGAGGGGGACATAGCCCTATAAATTATTTGATACGCAGACGACACTGTTTGTGTTTTATGACATTTCATTGTATCTTTATTTTTCTTTATAGATATCTTATTTCATGTAATAATATATTGTCAACTATTATTTTAGATTTACATTTGAGCATTTTGTCACATTTTTATTGACATTTTCATTTTCATTTTTATTTCCGTTATTTTGTGTCTTTGTCACAACACAGACACTGCAGACAACATTAATTAATTATTAAATTCTATTCCTGTTGGGATGGAAATCATGCCAAAGGTAGCCTATCGAGATGCGACTTTTTTAAACGACGGCCAGACCCGAGACCCGAACCCGGCCTAAAAGATGATGATCCTGGCCCGGCCTGAAAGTCGGCCCGAAAGCACGCGGTTCTTTCGAAGACTATAAAAATTATGAGGATTTTTGGACTCTGCAAAGGCTCTGCCGTCGTCGTTTTAGACAACAGATATTATGATGGTATTTCTTAGTTCCACTAATTTACAGTTGTAACTGGACCGAAAGCCCGAACTGGCCCGAAATTTCAATGTTACGGGCCCGGCCCAAAGCCCAAAAATAAATAAGAAAAGCTGTCTGCCCGGGCTGGGCTTTTGGGCCGTCCGAGCAAAAATTCCCATCTCTACTAGCCTACGTCTTTTGGTAATAGTACTATTGCTAATTAATTAAAATGTTAATATTGCGTTAAATTGCCATTGGAAACTAATGTTGCTTGCATATAGAAGTATCTATTTAAAAACTTAGATCAGTAATATGTGTGCTTTAACTCACATTTGGTATTACAACGCAAAAATAACATTTTTGTATGAATTATTTAAATAGTTACGTATTACTATTTTATTAATTAATTGTGCCATTCTTAGTGTATTTATGTTTATCTCATAACAATTTTAATGTGATACTGTAACAAATTATGTCTAGGAAAACAACATTTACAAAAGGACAAGGCCTCCATCTCAATGAATGGTCTTTAATGAATTTGGCCCTACTAATAAATAATAGCTACAATCATATGTTATTGTTAAATCAACTAGGCTATATTCATAATTTTTTCCCCGCAGAAGTAAGAGAGTGCATATTTCGATCAAGTTAATAAACTTGCAAGATTAAATTTCATTTAGAGTTCAAATATATAAATCGCTATTAACATTTTGTATTATTTAATTAATTAGTAGCACAAACAACACAAATACCTATTAAAATAACTATTTTCACTTTTTTGGGAGATTTATGTATTTTATTTGTGAAAATGTTGGTGTTTACGCCTAATATAATAATTTTTATTTGTATTGAAATTGTATTAATTAATATGCAAATTTCATTAATTTGGACACCTTTGATTTTTCTAAATTTTGAGTTTGTTAAATAGTATGAAAAATAACGATTTCTGTTGCAATTTGTTTATTCCGGATCTCTTCCGCTATAAGTACTGAAACACAAAATATCTCGAAGCAATCTGTGGCATTTGGATTAGAATAACAACATAGCGGAACATAGCGTCTAACAAATGCGAAATCTACTTGCGACCGATAGTAAGGATATTCTTTGGATCCTACGACCATGCCTGCGACCTAACAAAAGGCTTCTCTGAGCAACAGACAACCACCAATTACCCCCAGTGCGAGGCTGGCGCCTAGCTAGTACCACCCCTCCAACGGCTCTTCCAAGCAGTTCAGTTTCTGGACGCGCTACATCAGCAAAGCGCTAGTAGTATTCACTGTCCGATCAAATTTCTGTGAAAAACGGAAGATAAAAATTTCATGAATTTTAATTTAAACAAAAATACAAAATAATGCCAAGTTGTTAGGCTTGACGTAAACTATGTTAGATAATGAGCTAAAACTTCATACCATTGTTCAATTGTCCGCAATACGCATTCGAAATGTACAACGTTATGATTTTTTTCTTTGGTTCCCATCACATTTTTTAAAAATATTCTGTTTTTATAACCTAGATCGTTCAAAGTTGTAGGTTGTTGAATTTTTCAACGGCCTTGCATAAAAACTAATGCGAAAAAAACATCTTCTGATCAAGTCTCTGCATGCACATTGCAAAGGCTGTCTGTTAAATACTCTTAAGTACTTGCTCAGAATCTATGAAGTTTTTCGTAAAGACGATCTGTATAAAATTTGCAGTGTTTAAAAAACTTACCAAAATTAAATTTTCACTGCTTAAAAATAAAATGGCTTAAGTGCGTGCCTTTTCGTTAAAATACTGTACCAAATTTGAAGTGTCCTAAAAATGAAGCGTACCAAAATCTCACTGTCCCAAAAGTATATTTTGATTTGAGTATTACAATTGCAAAAGGTGAGTGTCTTATCTCTTACTCCCACCTGGTACAGCATAAGTAAGAACACAGTAAGCTAATGAGTTATTTCTTCAGTCGGTTAAGAAGTTAAGGACAGTGTGTTTTTAGGATACTGTGTTTTTAGGACATTAAAAATTTAGTACAATCAGTGCACTCCCGCACATAACATAACATAAACATAACATACATACAAGATAACATAAAGGTGTAGGCCTACTTTTAGGCGGTAAATTTGAAGAATAAAACTTTTTCACATTCATTTTTTACAATATTTTATTTCACTTTCAATGGTGCTGGAGACTTTTTTACCCATGCCTTCGGCCCGGTACATAGTCACTTTGATTATATTATTTACCCCTCCTTTTTATAAATTTACCAAAATATATGGTAAATAAATTTTTCAAAATTAAAAAAAAGTCATATCTTACAAGGATACTTTCCGATCTGGTAATTTTTGGATTCAAAAGAACTGAAAGCACAAGGCAAACACAAATAGTTACCTGATATCGTTTTGCATACAAATGGTACCGAAAAATTTACATAATGTGTGTAAATCTCATATTACAATAATTTAAATCCAAATACTGTCCGATACGATCAATTTTGGACTCAAAAGCACCGCAAGCACTAGGCAAACACAAATAGGAACCTGATACCCGTTTCGAAAAAAAATGGCACTGGAAAAATTACATAGGGCCTAATGTGTGCGAATCACATATTACAATTTTTAAATCCAAATACTGTCCGATTCGGTCAATTTTGGACTCAAAAGAACCGCAAGAACTAGACAACAACAAATAGGTACCTGATACCCGTTTCGCATAAAAATTGTACCGGAAAAATTACATTATGTGTATGAATCACATTTTGTAATTTTTTTAATCCAAATACTGTTCGATCCTGTCAATTTTTGTACCACCTCTGGCCGATAATTTGAAAGTTGAAGAAACATGGCTGAAAAGTTTTCTGAATAAAAAAAGAGGGTCTCACTTAAAACAGAAAAAATGTTTTTGTTTTGTTGGGGGGGGGGGGGGGACATAACCTCACAATCGACCGTTATATGTCGTTTTTTTGACAATAGTGTAGCTAGTTACGCTAGTGCAAAATTAAATTTTGTGAATCGGTTTTTTGGATATAGTTTCTTAACGCCTTAAGCTACAACTTCAACTATAAGGACAAATAGATTTCTGAAACAACAGTTAGTGTACGATTTATTTTGTCAAACGGTACAAATACGAGTTTTTTTTAGTTTTGTATCGTCTGGCAAAAAAAATCGTACACCAACTGTTATATCAGAAATCGATTTGGCCTTATAGTTGAAGTTGTAGCTAGTGTTAAGAAACTATATCCAAAAAACAGACTCACAAAATTTAATTTTGCACTACGACATTGTCAAAAAAACGACATATAATAGCCGATAGTGAGGTAATGTCCGAACCAAAAAAAATCGCTGTTTTATTAAAGGTACTCTTTCATTCAGCCAACTTTCATGGACTTCCAAGGTTTTGACCCTACCCTGATTACAATAACCTTAAGAACCGCAAGGACTAGACCAACACAAATAGCAAAATGATACCCGTTTCGCATAAAAAATGTACCGGAAAAATCACATAATGTGTGTGATTCACATATTGCAAATTTTTAATTCTCAATAGGCCTATACTTTCCGATCAGGTCAATTTTGGCTTCTAAGAACCGCAAGGAATAGACAAAGACAAGTAGGTACCTGGTACCAGTTTCGCATAAAAGTGGTTGCGGAAAAATAACATAATGTGTGTGATTTTCACATTGCAATTTTTTAAATCTTTTTACTGTCCGGTGAGGTCAATTTTGGACTCAAACGAACCACAAGGTCAAGACAAAGACAAATATTTACTTGATACCCGTTTCGCAAAAAAAATGGTACCGGAAAAATTATATATAGTGAGCGATTCACATATTGCAATTTTGTAATCTAAATACTGTTCAATCAGTTCAATTTTGGATTCAAAAGAAAAAACAAGAACTTGACAAATAGGCCTACAAAATAGCTGCCCGATACCCGTTTCACATAAAAATTGTGCTGGAAAAATTACATAATGTGTGCGACTAACAAATTGCAATTTTTTGGATGAGCGAAGCGAAGACTTCAATTTCACCGACCCCCCAAACAATTAAGCTCGGGTGTTTTTTTGTTTTTTGTTTTTTTTGTCTGTTTTTCTGTCTGTTTGTTCGCTCTTTACCGGGCAAACGGCATATGCGATCTTGATGAAAATTGTAGGGGACCTTCGAAATCTCTGAACTTAGACTTGCTACGTTTTTCGGTACAATCGAAGAAATATTACTCATGAATATCGTACTTTTACGATTTTTTTCGATTTTTAGTGCGATATTTTCGTGACATTTGGACCGATTCTGACCAAACGGGTGGGGCTACAACGTTCATATTTCACATGGACATTAAGGTAATGGTGATGTATTGCTTTCTGAAAGAAAAAGTTGAAAAAGTTAGCCAGAATCCTTATAAATAAAGGTTTTAATATGAGGTTTTTTGAGGTTTATAATAACAATTAACTAACAATAGAAACTTGACAACAATCACCTACAATGCATTCAAAAAGCACCACCAACACACCAACACCAAAGAGTTTAAATATTTTTCCCAAGGAGTCAAGCTCCTCTAGATGGCGGTGGATTTTATCCACAAAGTAAAGGTTTACACACGGGTTTACCCAAATACCTTGGCAATCATAAATAATATTGGAAACGCGAACGTCGTAAATTTTAAAATTTTAAGAAATGTGCAATGTGGGTCTAGCTATAGCACGTGCTCGCTTATCAACGCGTCCAACTGAGCGTTTCCTAGTGCAAAATGATAGTTACGGGTTGTTATTTTACAGTGCTATAGTAAAATATATAACATTGGAGTTTCACTTATCATAAATTACAATAATTATCTTTACTCATTGTATTTATTTTGGAACATAATAATAATGTATGAATTACTAAAATTATTGTAGAAAAAATAAACCTTTCTTACATGTTTTCTGTTCATACAAAAAAAAACGCGTAGATATATTTAATAGTATAGTCAGTATAAGGAAGTGCAAACAAGCCAACTTTCTTTTCGTCAGGATATCGGTATAGGTGCCTTACGCTATCTATGGACTTGCTTACTAGGGGAAACTGCACTCAGGTATACCCCCACCATCGGACCTCGACCGGACGGACAAAGGGAGGGCAAGCGTTCGAGTTGAATAGAAAATTGAGAGCGTGGCTAGAATACAAAATTCACCTGTCATTGTTTAATATCACTAGTGCCTAAAATATAAAATATAGGTTAATTGTTACTTTTGCCTACGAAATCGAACTCAATTTGGCAAATACGACTCAAATTGTCTTTTTAATTTTAATTTTGAACCAAAATGAAGCTATTTTCCGTACTTATGAACTACTTATAACTACTTATGAATATAGAGTACAAGCTACGTGACGTCCAGGAGAGAACCAAACAAGCACAATAAACGTTGCACCCTAAGTATACCATGTAATCGATGTGTAATAAAAATGGCAATAATCAAAATAATAAGCCTACAATAAATAATATTCAAATTTTACTTCACTGTAGTTCCTGTTCATTGTTGTGTCTGCATTTATGTAATTAGATTTATTTAGTTATCCTCCTTCGTAAATCGGTTTTTAACTGAATCAGATAGAAGTTAAATAAGCTTAGGTAAATGAATATGATAACACAGGTTGAAGAGTGCGTGTTTAAACAATTATTTAACAACAATATTTCTGAGAAGCTAATAGTAATTATTTATATTTATATATTTCCTTCTTCTAACCCACACTTAACCTGCACTGGACCTGAAAAGCAGGAAGGGTTCTACGTTGTAGAACACAAAAATGTCGAATCTTGACACCAATTGGGTTACCAAATACTCTTCATCTGCTTTGATATTTTACTCATTTTGTCGGAATAGCTAAATAAAGTTTATCTACACTTTTTTACATGGTAAGCGGGTTATCAACCCCTAGTTACGGCTATGTTTATCTTACTTTTCTTTCCCAAATTAAATTATAAATCGATGCTAACGTATGGCAATATTTTGCACCCTCACAAGAACAGATCTCTGCAATCCGTTTTATTGATTGTGGTGGGCCATTTTAATTACACATCGATTGCCGCGTTTGCCGGGTACTAAAGCCAAATTTAGGTTAAAAATTTAAATTAAAAATACAATTTGATCGTATTGACCAATTTGTGTACAATTACATAGGTAAAAGTGGCAATTAATCTCATATTATTTTATTTTAGGAACTAGCAATAATAAACAATGACAGTGAATTATGTATTGAAGCCACCTTCTCAAGTTCTCTATTCATCTCGATCGCTTGCCCTCCCTTTTGTCCGTCCGGTCGAGGTCCGATGGTGGGGGTATACCTGAGTGTAGTTTCCCCTACTAAGCAAGTCCAAAGATAGCGTACCGCCACTATAAAACAATGGAACAAGTAAAATTTGGGAAATGTTATGAATGAGATGATGCGATAATGGGAAAACAATAAGTTTGGCGGTGGCGAGAATCGACTCCGCAACCCTCTGAACTTGTATCAAGTGCGTCGCACAACATTTATGAATGTAATATTGTGTGAAAATACTCAATTAAAAATAACTATAAAATGAAATGGGTTGACAATGACCGATGTTGATCTTCACAGCCCCCCTTAGTCAAGGTCTAATTATGTTATTGAATGGACGGTGCATCATCGGTGGCGGTGCCTGACTGCCACCTGCTCCTAGCCTTCAAACAGAGTTTGGGTTTGGTTTTGCGTTTGCCTCAGACGCCTTCAGGCAGTAAAACCTGTCTCGCATACCAGCTCAGCCGGCTGGGCAGGGGGCGGAGCTTCACTGGTCGACTACAACCCTAGTTCTTCGTGTTCCGATGCAACGAGGGAGCTTTGGTAA